>WAAD01041921.1:163195-252394 GCA_013389945.1 Fregata magnificens | reverse complement strand
AGGCTGAGAGACCTGGGTCTGTTCAGCCTGCAGAAGAGAAGCCTGAGGGGGGACCTTGTTACTGCTTACAAATATCTGAAGGGTGGGTGTCAAGAGGATGGGGCCAGACTCTTCTCAGTGGTGCCCAGTGACAGGACATGGGGCAATGGGCACAAATTAGAACACAGGAAGTTCCAGCTGAACAGGAGAAAAAACTTCTTTATTGTGAGGGTGACAGAGCACTGGAACAGGCTGCCCAGAGAGGCTGTGGAATCTCCTTGTCTGGAAATATTCAAAACCCGCCTGGACGCAGTCCTCTGTACACTGCTCTAGGTGAACCTGCTCAAGCAGGGGGGTTGGATGAGATGATCTCCAGAGGTCCCTTCCAACCCCAACCACTCTGTGATTCTGTTATTTTACAGTTTTAACTCTGATGTGTTTATGAACTAAGTCTTGATCCTTATTTCTTAAAGGACCTGATACTTATTATCAGTCTAACGGCAGCATGGTGTTCCAGGGTTAAAAGTTCTCACTTAGAAATCTGCTCTCTGTTCCCCCCAGTAATATTATAATTACTTAGCGCTTAAGACAGGAGGCTGAATCCAGCCAGCTGTCTTCCCCAGTGCACGCTAGCAAATAATCTGGGTTGCAGACATAATTAAAAATATGAAAGCTTTCTTTAATTCTTGTTTCCCTCAATATCTTATGTTTTTCCTACTGCTCTACTCATAACACTGCTGTCTCCTTCCTGCTATCTATATTTGCTCATTTTATCTACTTTTTATAACTTTTTGTGACCACAGTGGCAACCATGTTTAGGAAGAGGTGGAAGATGGGGTATTTGGTCAAAATGGCGGAATTCCATTGGAACTAAAATGAAGCAAAGGATTAGGCATGCAATGTTCTTAATTTGATCCAAAGCTAGAGCAAACTTTAGACAGGTAAGTTAGAACGACTGAACCGTTACGGTGTTCTTTGGCCACACCTTTTTTTCCACTATGCTACAATTTGATGCTCTACTCTGGGCCACAAGAGTTGAGTTCAGGGAGAAGAGCTGTTGTGATGGAAGATGATGACCATCAGAAACAGCTTTTTGCCTTGCAGAGAGCTGCAGAACTGTTAAGTACGAACATGTATGCTATGCAGATATCAAGGCCTCCATGTGGTTCCCCATTTCTCTTTCAGGGTTTCTGACTTTTTTCCCTGAACCAATGAGATTAACAGTGAAACTGAGAACACTGTCTCAGTTTTGGAACTCACTGGCTCTGACGTATTTCATTACATTCGGTGACAGTGCTGGGACAAGGATGCTCAGGAAGTAGACATCTCGGAATAAGAAAGCTGGGGGGTGGAGGAGGGAGAGAGCAGAGACAGAGGGGAATGAATATAAAGGTGGGGGAAGGCTGGTGGTAGCAGGAGCATGGGGAATTCAGAGATGAAAAGTAGAAAATTATTACGCATGTAAGGACAGAGGCTGGTAAGAGAGGAGAAAAGTCGATGGAATGTAGGTTTGGAAATAGTGTGTTTGGAAATGGAGTGTGGGTTTGCCCAGAGGTCCCTTCCAACCTGTGATTCTGTGAAATAGGAACCTACAGACCAGAGAAAATGAAGAGCAACTGCTGAGCATGAGAGGAGAAAGAGGGCTGTTTATAACAAACCCGGAGTCTGTTTGATCACTCCCTTAAAAGAGAAAAGCCTTTGTGGGTGTTGGAGAGAAATGATTGCCAGCCAGGCTTAAAGAGGGATGAGGAAGGGAAAGCAAAGAGTAAAATTAATATCTTGCTGAATTACTGAGAAGCGATTTTCTGAGGATTCACATGAAAGTGGAACCTTGACTCTGAACTTCAGAAGAGAATCTGCCTGAAGTGACAAGACAATCTCGCTTCTTTATTGTGGCTATCAGCAGCAAGCAACATCACAGTATCACTGATGCTTCTCTTGAGAACCAGCCAAGTGGGAAAAGAAAGGAGAGAGAAGGTTCCCTAAAGCTGGCATCTCATTTTGACATCAACTCAACTCTCTTGCTGGAAACAAAGCTCCAGTTTACCCAGTTGCCTCATCTTCCCCTGTAATATTCTCCTCACTAATACGTCCTAATTAGATCCTTCCCTCTCACTGCAGATCCTTCTCCCAGGGCCACAGGCATCTCTGTTAGCTGAATGCCATCCTGAGTGCTGCTTCTCAGCTGGAAAAAGTCAGGAAAACAGGCTGGGCTGGAAAAGGTAAATCCTATCTGGAACACATCATGATTTCATCTCCCTGTGACAAGCTTCCGTAATCCCTGGACTAGCACCTCCTCTGCAACTTGATTCATAAGTCCTTACAGATTTTTACTTTACTAAGGAGTAAACCTAACCCTGATAAAGCATTTCCTTTCTAAGGATCATGGAAAACTAAACAACGCAGTTGGGGAAACACCTGCAAATAAGACACTCAGGGGACTAATTCATCTTGCATTTTTCATCAGGAGAAACAAATCATTTGAAGTACAAACACCCATTCCATCCTGCATGCACACAATTAACGCTATCTACTCAACAGTCATTCCCCAAGCATGGAAAATAATCAGCCCTCCTCGTTCTCTCATAACACCTAGCAGAGGTGCAACACAAAGTCAGTGTGCTCCTTCCCCTTCTTCCCTCCAGATATACGTACACACTGTACCCACAGAATTCCTTGGAAGGGAAACTATGCTGCTAACTAGGAGAATAAGTCGGTGGATTTAATTCTTCTCCGCGAAAGACCTTCCATTTATTAAAATGGCCTGTAGAAAGCCAAGCACGCTCATCAAAAGGTTGGGAGAAAAGAAATAACATCTTATATCTGTTCTCTTATAACAATAATAGAAAAAAAATCCAGATGCTTATTTAGGGAAAAAGTAAAGAACTAAATAGCACAATATTTTGAACTGCCTTTAAGAGAGTGATGTTTTAGCAAAACCCTGTTTACTATGAGACAGCCAGGAAGTCCTGAATTACTTCCCTGCAGAGTGCAGTTTCACTGAGAGAGACGATTTACCAGAGAAATAAAATTACTGCAATGATCCCTAAACTGGGTTCCAGACTAGGCTACTTACCTGTTTGAGTGCCTTCTTGCTGTGCTTCTGGGATGAGGAGATGACTTTGCCTGTCTGGATGGAAGGTGATGGGCAGCCTGACTGAGGGGAGGACGTCTGTGACAGTCTAGATGACACTACAAGAAAAAAAAAAACAAACAAACTACACAACATATACATAACCCGACCTTTATATATTTGCCTGCAGCATGTTAGCCAGTCCTCACCATTTCAGATCATCTCATGAGGCTCATGAAAATTGCACCTCTAGCAAACGTTACTTTTTGCATGAAGAATCATTTCTGTTTCCTCCCCACCACCAAGGCAGCTGTTTTCCTCTGAAAGCCAACAGCAATTCCTGTGACCAACTTCAGATTTTTCATCTCTTGTCCATCTCTTTTTTTATTAATCTTGTAAATAGCTGCTACCAAACAACACTGCGGCTTGAGAAAAAGCTTCAGGTTCATGCAGGTTTAGCCAATTCAAATCTAACTGGAAATACAGACACAGGCAACGGTTGTCTTCACCTGGAATGCCCTGTGGTCAGACACCTAATTGATAGCAGTTTCTGATCAGATTAAATCTGAATCCCACGCAAAAGCGGGAAAGTAAATGACGTGCAAAGGAAGCGGAACATCACTTGCTCCTTTCTAAAAAGAAATATGGGAATATACATGATATCCCAGTAAACGCACACATATTCTCAGTGGATGAGCCTACATGCTTAAAGAAATCTAGTCCTAGCTATGCGGAGTCCTAAAGCAAGGCTTCTAGTTTCAGGTGATTTAGACTTTTAAATGGTCCCGTTACAACCAACAAACTGGGGATGGGAATTAAATAACAGCTGGTCACTTAGCTTGAATATACCCATTTGGCACAGGATACTCAAACTACTCTGCTCTGGCAGCAGTGGGGTGATGGATACGTGTCCAGCCAGGGAAAGCATTCGGTTCCGGTCTCTCAGAATCACGGTTTTGCCTCTATTGTCTTGGCAAATACATACTGTGCTGGCCAGCTGCCAACGTTAACCCACCACATGTACCTATATAAAAAGCCAGGTCATCAGCACACTAGGGCTAGTCAAAGCTGTTTAGCTGCTGAGACTGAAATAGTACAACAAAAAAAGACAAAAGCAAAATGACATTAATTGGAACGCCTTTCATTGCACGATGGCCGTAACAAAACAAACACCGTGTAGGCACAGCCAAGAACATCAATGAGATACGGCTGCACCTGCAATGAACTCTAAAGGTAAATCTGTGAGACTGGGTATGGAGGCAGCCAGTTAAAAAGAAAACAACGTAAGTTAGCAAGTTCATGGTCTGTACATATATCTGCACATGAATTTGTATAGATAATAATGCCCACTGTAAGATCAAGGGAACAAAACAAAGAGTAAAAGAATGTTTGATCCTGGGGCAGGGAGAACCCCTACCATAAAGGACAATAAACAGATTCACATGTGAACTATTTAAATTATTGCTTCCTGAGGCAATTACTTCTAGAATACCTGAGGCTAAACTAGTATCCTTCTGCAACAGAAAGGAGTTAAGAGATAATGACAACAGCTCTGCATTAACAATAGCCACAGTGTGATCCCACACAGTATCCAGAGAGAAGGGAAGCTCCCGAAAATAATGCAGACCGTAAGCATCAGAAACCAACTTTTCAATAAAATGCATAGAATTACTAACAAATTATAAAAAGTAGAATTCTCACATGTGGCATGGACATTAAATGAAAGGAGCAAGTTTTTTAGAAGGCATACACAATAGAGATGAGGTAATATCAGACTCTGAAATGTCATTAAAACTAGCAACAATAAAAAGGTATGGTAAGAAACCGGTAATTTAAAAGTCACTGGCAAGACTACCATACCCATATGATAAAAGATGACACGGTTGCACAGCAAGCATAACTACCACTTAAAAGGCAAAAACCCCCTCCGATGTTACACCAAGACCTGGAAAGCAAAGGTTATATCTGTACTTTGAAAGAGCAGTAAGAATGTTTGTAAACTTGCATGTGTCTCTCAATTTGGTTGAAACTGCAGTTCAAGAAGAATAAGAAGATCCTGGGAAGGTCATAGTCTGATCAGCACCTGGAGAGGAAAAGCAGATCTCACAAACCCATCAGAATTCTTTGAATGCATCGATAAAGAGAACTGGAAGAAAATAAAGTTTGTTGCTAAGAGTTCACTCACACTTACAGAGATTTTCAACAAAAGGCTTCTAAAAATTATTTGGCTATTGTTTAAAAAACAAAGAATTGGCATAACTCTGATGCTGGATGGGACAAAAGGCAAAGAACAGAATCAAATGGTAACCCGGCAAGAAATGAGCAATAATTCTGCAAGGTCACGTACTAAGTAGGGAGCATTTTAGTGCTTAGTGACAGGCTGGAAGGCAGGAGACAGTAAAATATTAAATATTTAGTTTAGTTAAGATCAGAGAGAATTGGGTGGAAATTCAGAGAAGTATAATCCAGAGAACAAAAGACCAAAACTATGAAGTAAAACATCAAAAAAGGAGTAAGTAAATTTTTGGAGGAAAAACCCAAGATACTCATAGAACCTGTAGTAATCTCAATGAACTGTGTCATCTCAGGAAAGGGATCCATTACGGCTGACAGGTGTATGAAAATGGCCAGCAAGATGATGCAATGTGTAAAGATGGAAAGATAACGCAGCTAAAACTCTTACAGCATATTCCTGTTGACTGTCTCACATACTGTAATGCTGATCACACAGCATCAGCAAAATTTGATGGGATCCAGGAAAGTAAAGAAAACAGTTAAGGACACAAGAAAAACTAAGGATATTGAGAGGTTTGATATTCTTTTCACAGGACGGACCATGAGCAAAGCATACAAAATGAAATGATGTAGCTTCATGTCTGGGCACCCCATTTCTGCGGGGAAAGCATCACGCTCACAGCCACCGGGCCGCTGTCATCACCCGGAGAGCCTGGGCGCAGCAGAGCCATCGGCCTCACTCTTACACTAACCAGGTATGTTCCCAGTCCACCGCCGCTGCAAACACAACCCTCGGCTGCGCCCCTGTCCTTGTAAAACTAATCCTTGCTCGTAGTTGTTAAACACAAAGAAAACACAAGTTCGGTTTAACATTTAAAACCCAGGCATAGAAACAGATTGACTGTTACTGGGGTTTTGAGACATTTGAATAGCACGAACATAAACCACATCCTCTTTGAAGCCCATCACTGCTGAAACTGCAAGTTCTGCGTGAAGTAGAAACATTAAGCCAAATACAGGCTACTCTTCTCCAGCCTCATAGTCTATTCACATTTTCATGCTGTCTTTGAACAAAGAAAACTAATCTTTTCAAACCAGGAATGGCAGCACAGGCTAAAACCCACACCTGGGAAGATAACTCATCCCTGGAGCAGATACAGTAAAGCTGCATTATGATATTCTGCACATCCTCTGATGTAAAACCCCTTGGTGCCACAACGGCTGCTGTGTTAGACTGACAGCTGTAACCACAACAGATTCTCAAGAACAAACAGGAGAATTTAAGAAAGCCAACCAAGTCACAGCTGCTTGAGCTCAGCTATGGACCCCCAAAGCCAAGGGGGGATGGATGGGAGGATAAACCTGTGAGAATACACCCCTGGGTCCTTGGACCCAGAAGCTCTCAGAAAGGTCACATCCTTTTAAGAACCTTGCATGCAGCCAAGCGGAGGTATAACACAAAGACGTGCACGTGTAGAAGAATATTCAGACTCCCATAAGGATGAGGCTTGACAAGCTGAGTTTGGTTCTGTTAGATTTAAACAGAATTTCAGTAAAGTTAGTTCTGTCTTCACTTCAGGCTTTCTTAAGATTTGAAAAATACATGGAGCTGAGATTATACCTCTTGATGCCCTTAAATCCTAACAGCACTTTTGGAGGGAAGCTGCAGAAATAATTACAGAACGTAAGGCGATACCTGGGAAAGCAGTGCATCCAGTAAGACACTCCAATTTTAAAATACTCGGTGAGTTGCTTTGCAGTCTTTCTACGTAAATAAGGATTTCCTTGATCAGCTAAAGATTAGGGAAGACTGTGGGCCAGTATCTCACGGAAACGAATTTCAGTAGATTTTGTAAATTAGAAACAATAAACAGAATCCCCTCATCCCAAAGAGGCATATGAGAGATGGGATGGAGAGGTCACCTTGGTAATAAGTGGTAAGGGCAGAAACATGACTAAAGGGCAGTGACAAAAAAACCTCGGGTATTTGAGAGTGCTGGCTTGGAGAAGCAATTAAACACACTCATCCATAGCCAAGATAGCTCCAAAATGAATAGCTCTGCACACTTGGCCTGAAGTCACTACGCCAGCTGGTTCATTCACGAGGTTTCATTGCTTCCTGCTGCTGGTTTGGCTGGGAGAGGAATTTGCCAGGTGAAATGTTAACAGTTCTCTAAGATTCAAGTAGATGAGATAAAGCGGAACATGTGTCAGCCAAACCTCATGAACCCTGATTTGCTAGATAAACTAAGAATGGATCCAATATAGTCCCATGTTCCAGCTGCAAGAATAAATACTGGAGGAAGATCTGTCTGCAGTCAATTACAGCTGTAATTTGTGGGGCAGAGACTCCTTTACACTTCAGACTTCTTACTGGAAATGTCATTGACGTAAGAGCATTTCTTCTAAGAAATGAAATTATAAGAGAACTTTAATTATGTTAAAGGTCAATTAAATTAGAAATTTCAGTCTGGCAAGATCTGATGACATTTAACAAGGTATTGGGTTCCCTTAAGATTTGCAAACCCTAAACCATTGGTCAATCAATTCTCTTATATACATTTATAACGAGACTGTGCTAACAGCAGCAAAGAGAAGCAGCAAGATTTATTGAACAATAATTTATTGAAGATGAGTAGTTAATTCTTTTAGAAAAATCACAGTAAATTGCTGCAAATATTAAACGCAGGATGTAGTCTAGGGATCCCTTCTAACAGAAAGAGTAAGACTGTACAGTTTCATCAAGATGCTGCCTCGTGTCTTTCCTTTGTAGAGTCCCGATTCAGTTAATGCTAAGGACTTTCTGCTTGACCCTCTTGGATAAAGGAATGCATTGATTAACCACAGCCTCAAACGGGGCAACTGAAGTATGATTTGACCACACGTCTGTTGTAACAGCGTGCCACATCGTGTGTTTTTCCAGTGTTTCCAAAGGCAATGGTGGAAGGAATGCCACAAGTCTCCCGACACCCCGATACTTAGATCCCACCATGCACTCTCTGCTGTCACCACCCAGCGCAAGACTGGCCCGCTGAAACTGGCTAAAGCCCATCCTACCACCAAAGAAGCTCTAAGACTCGTAATTCTCATCTGGTGTTAGGTACCAGCACAGTTCTGTACACTACATGAGACTGAAAAGAACAGAAAGGTGAAGATGCTCAAAATATTTTTACTTTCTTTTTTTCTTGGATGCCTCACCTTGCACAGGTTATTTACCTTTAGGGTGTGAAAGTAGCGGGATATTTGTTTGAAATCCCACTGGCTTCCAGCACACATCTGCTCACTTGCCTAAGATGATACTTAATAATAATATTCTGGCTAACGTTTGTCTTTCACAAACAGCGCCAGGTAAACAACAATGAGAAAATACGTGGACATAGCTGATCCTGCTTTGGGGCAGCAAAATTGACTGTACAGCTGTAACGTCCCTTTAAGCTCAACATGTCTATTAGACAGAACCATAGAGATCTTTGCTCACTCAGCCAATAATTTACTTTTTGATTCATTGCCTTATCCTCCCTTGTCACTGCACAGAGCATAGCTGGCTGCAGGACTGGGCTATTCAGAGCAGAGTGGTTTAAGCCAGTGCAGGAAAACACCTGGAGCAGCACTGAGCCAGAGAGGAGGGAACCAAAAAGCAGAGGGAGGTCTTACAGCGAAACAACGGGGATGATGACAGAACTCATACTTTTTTGGCAGGCACTCAGGCAATTCCTAAATCAAGATTAAGATTTTCTTAAACTGATGTAGCAGAAATGACTGCTGGGTTTCTCGGGCTTGTTTCAGAAGAGATGCAGAGGACACTGCTGAAGAAAGCAAGCGTAAAGAATGACCTTGCATTTATACAACCGTTTTATTTTAGTGGCTCCAAAAGAAAATTACCCTTGAGGTCATTCGGCTTAAGGTCAACCTTGGCAGTTCACTATTGGCATATGGATATCTTGACTAACATGCTAACTGTTTAACAGCATGAAACAAAACCATTAAAAGTGCGCTAGAAGTAAAGGAAAAATACATCTGCAATTGTTGGGAGAATTTGGGAGTCAAAGTACTTTCAAATCAGAAGGAAAAAAGATATAACAGTTTGCAAAACTAAAATTAATCTGACAAGAAGAGTCTTTTGCTTGAGCTATAGCTGAAGACAACCAAAACCAACCTACCCAAATACTACTAGCGTAAAAACACCGCACGGACCCTGTATTTTGACACCGCAACAGGCTCAGCGGTGTAAGCAAAGGGCACAGCCTTCTGAACCGCTCACACAACGTTCCTGGAATGGTGGGGTTTTACTGGATCTCTCATCCTTTATCTTTTACAGATCAGAGCTAATTATAGTTTCAAAAATACTGTGCAATAAAAGAAACTCTCATCTTTGGGTAAGTGGAATCAAACTATTTTCAAGCAATGAAATTGTTCTGCTACATTTATACTCAGAGCATTAGATAAAAAAAAAAATCTACCGGGGATAAAAAGCCTTTCGCTGGATAACCGCTTCATGAGCATCACCTAACAAACTGCTCTGGCTGCACGCGCTGCAGAAATCAATGCCATCTTATGAATGGGTAATGCATCCTGATAATTCATTTCACCCATTAGGAGTCTGAAATCTGTAACCCCGCTGCCAGCGTACGTTTGATTTATTATTTGGCACAGAAGCAGTGCTCTTCTGTACAGTCTTCAGGCATGAGATATTTACTCTTTGCCTTTAAAAGGACCAAAATGCAGCATGACCTAGACACAAGATGTGTCCCATCAGCAGGCGCTGCTCCCAGGCCTGCGCCTGCTCTCGTCAGTCTTGCAGCAGAGCTTGGTGCAAAGCCACGTGGGCACACGGACCAGGTACTCACCTCTGTGTCCCGGCTGGAGCTCAGAAGTAGGAGCTCTACTGGGGTTTTGTCTCTGATTTTGTTTGGGCTTGGGAGAGTATAATATGAAAAGAAATTAAAATAGTAGATCCAGAGTTCCGGCTCAAGGGGTTGCATGCATTTCCATGGGGTTGTCTGCCTTGAAATCTACACGTTCAGAAAGAAAAGGCTGCACTTTACTCCCTTGGAAAGAAAGTACAGTCAAGCTGAACTAAAAATACAATACCCCCCCCTTCAACTATGTGCAGTCATAAGCTTAAAATAACCCAATTTTAAACAGCTAATGGGATCCAGATGTATTACATGAAAAACTTCTAGTGAAAGCCATTAAAACACGTTTTGAGAAGCACGGAAATGTCTCCGGTTAATCCAATGCCCTTCTTTTCTACAGGTATGCAGTTTACCAGAATGAGAATGGGAACTTGACCTTGAATTCATATCAAAACAATATCATACTTACAAGCGAGACAACCATTTTAAAAGAGTTCTCCCCCACATGACTGCTCCTTGCTAAAATGAAGGAAGAAATAATGCCCAAAAATACTGTCCAACTACAACTTCCCAGAACTCCCCGTCCTGCACTTACCCTGGGTAAAGTTGAAACTTGTACTGCTCTGACAAGGATTACACATTCCTGTTATCAGATCACATTTTTATAAACATAAAAAGGATCAACTATTTGCTTCATACAGAGAGACTGGAGCGTATCTTGCACTGGCAGCCCTGGGAAAACAAACTGAAGTACTCAACAAGCCTGCGTCTGAGCACTCATATGTCCCCATGCTCCGGTGCTCCCACCTAAGCTCTCTACCCTCTTTCTCTCCCAATTTAAAGCTTTCTTAGGGTAAATTTATTCATATACATGGTTTCTTGGTTACACGGGGCAATTCCTCCACTCTAGGAAAGGACATCAATTAAATACTAACAAACACCTTAAGAAAGAGGGGGAAAGAGAAAAGGAAAGATACACCTCTACAGCCCTCCGCTCTAGTGAAGAAATAAAGATGGCACCAAGCAGCTCTCCCCAAGTAGCTTAACATCACAAAGAGTATAGTGTTGGATCGCTTAGAAAAGTCTGACAACCTGAGCTGCCAATAGTAGCCAAACATTCCACATCAAATACTTCAGACCCTGCCACCAAAACCTACTCTGTGTGTCCATGATGGCTCTTCATCAGAGGGATGGGTCAACGCGGAGCTCTTTGGGATGCAGGACCAAGCACGGCCCTTCAGGCTGGCTGCAGCACTCTCCAGCCTGGGCACGGGAACACCCATCAGCGTTACAAACGTTTCTGACATCTCTGTCATAAAGCCCTACCAGCTACAGAGATCTCCCAGTTAAGAAACCCCAGGCTTTCCTAAATGACCTAAATGGTTTCAGCCCAGGCATGGGGAGGGCACATGGCTACATTTATTATTCGCAACGTGCAGCACACGTAGGAACACCAGCCACAGGCTGGAAGACCCTGCTGCAGACAGTATGTGTGCAAAAGGAATGGGAAGTCCCCAACCCAGCATGCTCAGAATCTAATTATAAAACAAATGAAACTAAAAGAAACAGTAAAAAGAAACGCTTGGTAATTTGTACCCGTCACTTCCTAAGCTTAAGCATTTTCAAGTTTTCTGGAGGACGCACGGCGATGACAAAGGCAGGCAAAGGCACAGCTCCCTGGGTGTTCAAGAAGTCAAATCATGACCATCAAAATGTTCTGAATTTGGGGTTATTTTACTGATCCAAACAACATTTTTTCAGCTGTTGTACTGGAAGGAAGAAGAGAAATAAAGTGTTTTACATAAACTCATTAAAAAATTACAGCTATAAGTGCTAATTACCTCAGCTGACATCAAATTAGCCAACATCAATGAGTTGTTCTGTTGCTTGGGGTTTTCTTGTTAAAAACCAAACATTATAGATGTTTAGGACTTTAGCAGTTCACCTAAACTTCTCTCCTCTTAGACACCAAGAAGCAGAAGTGAAATTATTCAGTTCAAGGTCAGTTGTGTAAAACCAAGAATTGAATCTCACAGTCCATCCTGCCAATGCTTGCTGCCACAGAAAATTCAGGTGCTTGTGTTTTTGGTGACAGCACACATGTACATGACCCTGCAGGTCACCACAAAGGCAGTGGAGAAAACCCGTCCCAAATTCGTGAACAATACCTGTACCACTTCATTGTAAGACCGAAAGATAGAAACACAGGCTGCGAATAACAGCACTGATGAAGAACAGAGTTACCCTGGCATGGTGGGAGAGCTGTCTTCTTCACAGCCACCTATCTGATGACCAAAGGCAGCAAGGTGACTCCTGCTGTGAGGTTGGTACAAAGAGGGATCACAGAGAGACTTCTGCACTCCATGAGCGCACCTGACGCTGACGGCCGATGATGGCCTTGAAATGGAGAGTGAGGAGGATGTGTTGCCCCACAAGGAAAAAATCTTGTTACATGGATGGTTTTATATGATGATATAAAAGTGGGGAGAATGTCTACGTTAAAGAGAGGGAAGCCAGGAAAATCTGCCTCGGAGCATACAAGTGCAATAATTGTTCTGAAAAAGGCCAATATTTTATGCTCTCACACCAGAAAAGCTTCTAGTACTAACGTTCAGCCACTAAAGCAGCCAGTTTTGATGTGACCGATACCCAACTGACAGCGTCCACTTTCCTGGTATCCTTTTGTTGCTCAGTTTGAACATGGCGCCTGCTCTGAGAAGCCTCTTCAAATGACCCTTGTCATTCCTTGTAGGTATGCCCTTTCCCTGGATCTCAGCTGATGTGCAATAGCCAGAGAACAGGTGTCATTTCAGTAGGTTGTTCCTTGACTTCTGAGTCCTTTAGGAGGAAAATTTACAACCTACAGAATAGGCATCGAGTTGAGTAACTGCAGGTCAGGCAGGACGTGGACTTTGCCGTGCCAGCACCTCCTGCTGTCGTACAGGGACACATGTAACGGCAGAAGCAGCAGCGCATCTCTTCTCTCTCACTTTTCAGGCATTCAATTAAAAAAGGAGCATGAAAGGTATTTCTGTATCACACGTGTGAAGAAGGAGAGAGATTAATTGTGCAACAGTACGCCCACTCAGCGGGTTCGCTCTGGCTGTCACGGCCTGCGAGAGGAAACGCGGGCAGGTCATGGTCACCTCTGGCACACAAAGCATTTAGCAGCTCTACAGACATGGTTGCTCAAAATCCGGCATCCTGTGCACACAAGATACAGGCTTCAGTAAGACTTCTTCTGATACATACTCAAAAGCAAGGATGTGAATTTAAGCACAGCATCAATAAGGCACCGTGGAAGCAGAAACTGAGGCAGATCTACTGAGAAGCATGAAGGAGCACAAATGCAGCACCAGTCCTTCTAAAACATTCACCTTGCAAGACAGTTCAACACTTTGGCTTAGCAACAGCAATACCAAATTAACACCAAGAGAACACAGAGAAACTCGTTTGCTCACATGAAACTGTACCAGTGCATTTGCATGTGCTACTCACTGCATTCCTAGGAGTCCATCGTTTTAGAAAAAATACAACAGAAATTGCAGCACACACACAAAAGGCACCAATGGCACTTGCCGTCGAGTATGCTTTCAAGCAGCGCAACCTTCCTGAAGAGCTTGTCAGAACCCACCTCATGGTGTCAAGTGTGAGATGCCCACAAAGCTCAAGGGAACTTCTGTTGACTGTCGTGACTGGTATCACTGCATTTTTAATAATTTATTTTTAAGAAAATCCAATCACTATATAACTCATTCTGTATGGGAGTATTTGCTCTGAAGAAGTAACACACCTGCAACCAAAATACACCCCATACAACTTTGTTCCGTGTAAAGCAACCCCCTTTGGGCAGCATATGGTTGTGAAAAAATGCCCGCAAGTTATAGTGAATATTCTTCTTGTACTTCTTTACAGAATCCTTCAGTAAAATATCTTCTTTTTTGAGTATTACTTCTGACTGCCTACCGATACCACAGCATACTGAAGACACGTGTGTTCCTGAGCGAGAACAATATAGCTGGAGCTCAGCAAGTTTGTTAAGCTACATGAGCAAATGAACTGATCTAATGGTTTGCTGCCATCAAAAGGAGGTCTTACACCTCCCACCCCAGGTGAGCAGCCCCATCCCTCCCCTCTGACTGTCCCGGGATGCATCAGGTCCCCCCATGAGCTGATTCAAATTGCTCATCAGGCCCAAGGCTGCCAGTCTTTTTATCGCTAGGTTCGCTTTCGTAGGGCTACCGAGGTGTGCTGGCTCACAGCAGGGTCCCCACAGCTGCCCAAGCCTACCCAGGGTCAGTAGAGAGAGGGCACAGACCAGAGTCCTGGGCAGAAGGAGCCTTCTAAGCTGCTCAACCGACCCCCAGCATCTCTTTACGGCAGAAGCTTAGAGGCCAGCATAAGCACGACCTTATGATTCAGATGCTTTGTTCTGGGGTAACAGAACATGTTTCCAGGTTGCTCACTCAAACACAGAGCAGATTAGAGGTGGCCAAACGTGAACCATATAGGAAGTTAACATAGGCGTTCAAGGAGGGGGAGATGTGGTCACATTTCTCTGAACTCCCCTCCGGGCTCCTGCCTCACATATCACCTCGGTGTGACTGCATCAGGGGCAGCATGGCTGCTCTCCTCCTTGAGTCTGAAGAGCTACTTACAACTAATTCATTAGCTCTCAGGTCTCTTTGATCATTGTTACTGCAGCTTGTCTCTGCCAATATATGTTTTAATAAAAGGAAATAAGCCATTTAAAAACCTCATATCCTGATTACGGAGGATCTCCAACCCAGCCATGCAGCAGCCCAACCTGGAACCCGCACAGGTTTGCACATCGCTCTCCCAGCTACCACCTCACCTGTGCCTGCGAGGTGCCTGACTGACTAATCCACTTAATGAGGATTGCCAACATACGTGTGCCTGAAAACAAGCCTCCAAGGGCAGCAAAGGCCTGCGAGAGGATTATTTGATTATAGTGTGTTTCACGAGCGCATGAGAGTGATAAGCAGTTATGCCTGGACTGTAACAGCGGTGATGCCAATGCATTTACTGCTGAGATGGCACTAGCACAAGGGTTTAATTTTTTTTGAGAACCATGAATTACCCACTACACTGAAGCTTCTTGATTTTCACCTTGTGAAGTAGCATTTTTCTTCATTGGTGAAACCACACGGTTGACCTGGAAACAGTTGATTTAGGCAATTTAGGAATTCGCCAAATAACTTTTATGCAGAGAAACAGATGAAGATAATGTGATCACATTTAACACCAGCTATAGGGTACTTAGCTGAAATGTAGGCCTGTGGCTCCGAGTCCTAGATTAGGGGTCAAAGTATAGCCAGTATAGATGAACTTAAACTGTTTCCCTGTATTTCCTTCTCTGCTTTTACCTACTATCACTTAAGTGACGTGACTGCAAGCTCCCTGGGGCAGGAATCCTGCATGCAGCACCCAGCACGACAGCGTTCTGATCCAGGAGTCATGCTAAAACAGCGCTGTAACATGTCCAGCTAAGGCTTTGCTATGGGAGAGCAGGAAACTTAGCTAAGATTAAATTCGGTTTCTTCTCTGCTGTTGAGAGACCAGTTTCTAGAGACGACTGTCAAAAAATATCAAAATGAAGCTATTACAGCTCTTCCTCACACAGTTGTTTGTGATTAACTCTTCCTGATTCACTCCATATGGGAACGATTGCTCAGGAACTGCAAGGTCCGCATGTGGAGTTAATTGTCAACAGCACTTCCAGCTCACACCCCAAACTAATTTTCATTAATTTGCAAATGTACATTAAAAATAACCGAGAAACATTAAATCTTGTCAGCTGCAACCCAAGTGCACGTCGGGCCTATCAGCAGCTGGAGCAGAGGCTGCAGCACAGCCTCCGCAGCCACCCAAGGGCTGCTGCAGCGGGGCCAGCCAAAAAAGCAACTCCCGCATTTTGACAATGGATTCCACAGCTCTGAACTAAAAACAGAGAAGGAGCCAAGCTGAGATACTTACAGTTCTGGTGAAAAACGAACAGCGCTTAAAAACTTGCCTCTCTGTCGACCCCAAGACTGCGCTCCCTGTTCCTGTTGTTCTGACCTGTGCCCTCACCCATTGCCGCAAACCGGCTAAACTGAGAGTCTCAGACACTCAGAAATGCAGGCGCAATGTCGTGGAAACAAAAAATTGTTGGTCTTTTTTTTTTCCAGCAAGAAACTACGCAGTCAAATTTAAAGTCTTGGGCTGAGGCACTGCCATGGCAGTGTATTACACTGGCAAAATAAGGCTTTTAAGAGGAGAGAAAAAAAATCAATTTCCCTACACTTTATTCTCAGCAGCAGTTGAAGAGATCCTGCTGATGTTAAGACACTCCCCCTTCCCCAAACAGACAGACAACCAAGCCCCAAAATTAAAGTTTCGCAAGTGAAAAAGGTCTTTAAAAGAAGATTGCTGGGCAGCCTTAGCTACAGGCACTCCCACTTCCATTGCCTCCCAACGGCACCGAGGAGAACATGCTGCTTGCAAAAGGAACAGGCAAGCCTCCCTGCGCCCATCTGAGTGCCACCAGCGCTGCTAGGACAAGCGCAAGGAGGACAGAATGGAGAGGCAGGGAGAGCATCCTCATCACACACATCCGCTTGCTTTGCACTTACCGAGACCCTTCTATTCCAAGTTATCAGCTGCTTGTGAATCAATGTGGTAACCAGCAGGGTAAATCTTATGGATCTGTCTATAATATATGGAAGGAAATTGCCAAGTCCTAAAGACATCAGCTCATGCAGCCTTATAAGACCATCAGCAAAAGCCTTAACACTTCCAAAAATTACGAAGCTACTGTGGGCCATGTTTTGAGGGGAAAAGAGTTAACTACTGAACTAGAAGGTGGCAAACTGCTGAGGGCACAGGGACCATGGCCGTATTGTTGTCAGCAAGGACGGAGACAGTCTGAAGCACCAGCACATGTACTTCATTTTAAAAGATCTAATTTCCCACAAGTGATGAAAACACGAGCAAATCTGACTGGTAAGAGAAACGTTGCCAAGAAAGCGCAATTGAAAACTGCCAGTCGTTACAGAGACATTCATTAGACCGTCAGTAAGTCACAGGTAACCGCATTACCCATCGGAAATACGGAATAGCAAAACTCTTCTCTTAGAGAAGAAGCAAAGGAAGCAATTAAAATAAAAAATGTATTATATATTGCTATGAGTCCTTCACAGTTGAAGATGACTACCAAGCTGGTAGTAATCGCTGCAAGTTAGAACTTTGCTACTATTGATGCTGAAAATATCAAGAGGCAGTTACGTGGCCAATACTTACCTGAAAAGCAAAGCGCAGGAGCAATGCCAGTTCCTCTGTGGTAAGCACAGGGCAGCGCTACTCAGCCAGGACTTTTATAATACATGTTATCCATTTCTTAAAAACTAAATTTCAGTAAGGCTAAAAAGATTTTTATCCTCTATTGGATGTTTCGGTCACTCAGGGCAAACACTGTACAATACCCATCAACGGTTATGAAGATTCCTCACGTCCCTACATTTCAACAGTGTGTGTGTGTGTATATATATATATATATATAGTTTATACACGGTTGGACGGGAAATTCAACCAAATTCAGTGCGCCTGTGACAAACACCATAACATGGTCAAGTCCCATTAGAGACACAATTTGCATGGAGCTGGCGCTGCTACCGAAACCTGACGTGCTAGTGGCAGCACGCTTCCCAGCTGTAAAGCCCAGCTGAAATACAAACACTCTCTGCTGCCTAAAATACACCTCGCTCTATGTAAATAAACAGAGCCCTCAAAGGGCGGCAGGTTCTGCCCCAAACACAAGACAGTGCGAGTGCTCCATCAACATGGTTTTCACGGGCACAAGCAATTTTATTGCGTGAGATGGCTCATATTCTTGAAAGACTGACCTGAGAAAAATAACGCTATACTTGGTCCTCTAATTACTAACATACAGTTTAACCTGGTTTCCCTCCAGCATTTCTGAGTTACACAGTGACACATCTCCTTAGCACGTCTCTCTGGAAACTTTTTTTTTTTTAAATAGTTTCTGCAACAGTGAAAGAAGGAAGCAGAGTCTGAAGATGTCACGGTCAGCCTGCCTAGCTGAATGCCACCAGACCCAACTGCTGTGTACTGCGTGTCCTGGCTGCTCCTCACAGGACCTATTCAGCAGCCAGGTATTACACGTGTAGAGCAAAAACGTATCTGACGGCAAAGAACATCAGGAGGTTGGCAAGATATCCAAGTATCGTATTCATAAATTGGATGGAAAAATAAGCAAACAGTGAAGTGGCAAAGTTTGCTGATGATACCAAGTTATTCAGGGAAAAACACATCGGCTGACAGACAACTTGTAGGAGAAGGGACAATGACCACAGAGAAATCTTACCTTAGTATTATCATAAACGCTTGTACAAAGGCCTCAGGTCAACAGTGGCCAAAGCAGAGTGATAGGAATTACCAGGAAAGAAAGACACAACAGAAACAACAAAGCATACATGCACCTACTTCTTGAAGACTGTGTGCCGTTTTCATATTGGCTCTAAATACATCGAGGTGAGCTAGAAGAGCCCGACAAGGACGGAATGTCCCTTAAATAAGGAATGGTAAGGGCCATTCAGCCTGGAAAAGACAACTGACAAGTGATGCGATAAGGGTCTGTAAAATCCTAAATGGCACGGTAAAGTGAACATAACAATGGTTCAGGTTCCAACACAAGAGCTGGACACTTCTGGATGACGTGGAACCACACTTGTCACGCTCTTGTGCTCTTCTTGCACCTTCTCTCTGGATTACTGCTGTTGATCAATGCTGGAGCAGAGTACCAGGCTACGCAGGCCTGTGATCAGACTCATGATTGCTGTTCTTGAGCACACCAAGACCTTGAGCTGTCAGACTGCCAGTGCTGAGCATCATGATTTCTGCCTTCAAAAAAAACCCCAACCTGTCCTAGCAAGGTTTCTTCTGCATGCAAACATGGAAGACGCACAACCTCAGTATCACAGTACACATAGTTCAAAAAAAACCCCAGTACTGATTCAATACAGAACAAGTTTAAGATTAAAGGGAATAAGGAAAATACAGATGTAGAGAAGTTAAAGGAGGATCCTGTCATGCTGGTGAAACAAGAAATTCAGGCTTTACTCAGAAATGGCTTCACAATCAGAGAGATCAAACATCTCCTGAACGTGCATTTTGCTTTGAAGAACGAAACGGGTCCTCGGCTGGCAGGACGGGCACCGAGGTGCCAACCGCACAAGCACCATGGCCTGGGAGGCCAGGAGCCCCTCAGCCTGTCACTCTCAAAGCAGGAATTCCTGCTGCATTTTCCCAGCAAGCGGCCCCCAGGCCTCTCCAATGACCCGACAGTGAAGGGTGCATCTGCCGTACGCGGACGCCTAGCTCCCCGGCCGCTTTCCAGAGAGAATGCCATAGAAACGCCCAGGTTGGCAGGGATCTTGAAAGATCATCCGGTCCAACCTTTCGTGGGCCAGGCAGGCCAGATGAGGTTATCTAGCACCCTGCCCAATCACATCTCGAAACCTGCAGCGACGGGGACTCCACCACGTCCCTGGGGAGGCTGTTCCAGTGAATGATTGCTCTTACTGTAAAAAATTTCTTATGTCAGGACGAAACTTCTCCCAGTGCAACTTGTACCCATTGCCCCTTGTCTTCTCCATGTGGCCCCCTGCGAAGAGAAGTTTGTATTTTCAAGTTTGTGTTCCCTTTCTCCTACGAGACAGAGTTTAGAGGAGCGGCAGGCCACAGACCTTTCCTCTAGAGAGGAAAGGCACCCGGCATACGTTTTTGTGGGTAAAAATTCAACGTGACACGGTATGTGAGGCTGAAAGGCAAAGCCACTGAGACTGTTTCACATGGAATGATGGAAGGAACTGCAAAAATCCCAAAGGCAAGCCAGAGAAGCTGAAGTAATGAAGGAAAAAAATGACCCAGATGAGAAAGCTCATTCACAAAGCAGCCCCTGCCCTCAGACAGGGCTGCACACGCTTCACTTCATGTACCCATGTACCACCGGTGACAGAAGGCGGGACGTGAGCCTGTCTTCTGCGGGTACCGCACGGCAAAACCTTCCCTGCTCCGTGTGAAAGCTTGTACAACCAACTTCTGTATGTCCTCACAGACTGTCACCGAGAGGAGACTTTATCACTTTGAACAAGAGCACTTCCAATGTTTTGGGGCTCCTGAGGCCGGAGCAGGCTGCCCCTCAAAGCCTGTCAGCATTCATCTCCTGTCAGCTGGAGACCTACTGAGCACAGAGAATTGCTTGGACATGTTCCTGCCCCGTCCCTCGCTGCACAGCCTGCTGTCAGGCTTGGCAGCAAAAATATTTCTAATTGTAATGCAATATAGTTAGAAAGTCTAAATTAAGTGGAACAATACATTGATACTCAGCGACTCTTCACAAACAAGCATGCACTGGATTTTCCTAAGCCTCTAGCTCAGAGAAGCACCTGAGAAACCTGCTGAATGCAATCAGAAAGCTTCAGGACAGCAAAGCTCAGGATCGAGACAGAAGCGGTTTTACTGCTCCTCTGCTCACCCTGCACAGCTGCAGCCACACGCAACAGCTTTCAATTCCTCTTTGTGCTCCAACTCCAGCTCTTTGGCTGAATCCTTCCAGTTCATCGTGCCTCCAGCACAAGTGGATGTCCCCGATGGCACGGGGATGGCGCTGAGCGCAGGGGACCGCCGCTCAGAGGACCACACACCCTTCCCAGATACTGCACGCAAGCGGCCGAGCTCCTGCAGGGCCCGATGGAGTCTCAAACGGGCACCTTTGGGGGCCAAACAGCACCTGCCTGGGGTGACAAGGATCCCTGAGCAAACCGGCTTTTTCTGAAAAATGCTTGCCATAGTAAACGGCTGCCCACGCTTCGGTTTTCTGCAAAACAAAGTAGGGACTTACAAATCACATTTCCCTACGTTTCAGTGGAAGTATTTTGGGGCCATACAGTACCTTAGAAATACTGTGTTTATGGGAATAACCACCCCAGAACAGCTGTCCTCTCCACATCGGTCAGGACACAGGGCGGGAGTGACTCCCAAGACTTCTCATTTCAGGCACCAGACAGCAGTACGATGCCACCGACTCCAAATAACACAACAGTAGCTACAGCTTCTGGCTGGCTCTTCTCCTCACAGAAGAGGCCGGTGAGCTGGGATGAGCTCTGCAGCGCGGGAGCGCAGGCGGTGAGCAGCAGGCTGGCGTGTAAAACAGGCTCTGAGCGCGGTTTAGTCAGGCCAAGACCGTAAGTTAAGAGTTTTTTAAAGGGCTGGGGAAGGATTGCAGAAGTTCACTCGGTAAAACCATAGATTGAAGGTGTCCTGCAGAAAACTGATCTGTCATTTCTTCAGTAAGCCTTAGTATTTTTAGTTGCTGAGGAAAATTCATGCATGGGAATTCAGGCAAAAAATCTTCTACTGTAGATTTTAAGTTTATAGCCCATTTTTCTACATGTCTAAAATGCCTATCAAACGCAGAGCCACGTGTGCCTGTGACCACTGCCTAATGACTGTTGCTCACACAACTTAGAAAATATGGTGCATGCTGTGAAGTCTAATGGAAATACAACTTCTTGACTGCTAGAGAGTAAGCCCTCAGAGGCTGTATAGCCCATTTTGAAAAACTACAGCTCCCTCAAAATCTGGATACTATGATATACTAGCCCACACAGAAGATACACTCACTTAAATAAAGGAAAAAGGAACATTTTTAGCGTCGTGGCTGCAGATTCCTTGGTAAATTGCAAAATGCGATACTCGGGAAACAGCTTCCTCATGAGTCACGAGCACAAGCAGGAATTAGCTGTATTTAGAAAAGCTGATATTTCTACCAAATCTCTAGCAGGAAGAAACAAAGTGACATAACCCAAACAGAATTCTTTTTTTAATTTTTTTTTGGCAGCTATTACGGGCACGCAGCAGCAAAGCGCTTTCTGAAGACAGTGCCGTGATCAGGCCGCGGGTGTTGATTAAGGAAGCTGAGAGCCACCGTCACAGCGAAGCTCTTCTAGTAAAAGCAGGTCATGCCCTCCAACTGTGAACTCATATTTCTGTGCCTCCGGACTCCCAAGGTTTTCCTCTATACTAAAAGATAATGCACAAAATTTCAGGTGTAGAACAGTGTTTTCTTTCTTATTCCTGTTTTCCTAAGAATGGGCCATTGGCAGTGAACATAGCGTAGAATAATATCTCCAGATATTTTCCTTCACTGTCCTATTTAAGAAGGGTTTATGGTGATACCCTATTTTAACCTTATTAAAATCTTCTAATCTATTTTCAGTAAACGATATTTTGCCAAATATAGTTACTTTTCACTCTGAACACTAACCTGGTCGAACAAAATTCTGACTGCCTGGGAGCCATGAGGGACCCACCAGCACGTGTCTGTTGTATAAAAATGCAAGACAAGCTGATCATTGGCTAATGGAGAAGGATTATCGATAATCTTGCCCAGTTTGTTTCCCCCTTTTCCCTTAAAGTTCACTCTACCATCTGATTTTTTTCTCCCTTTTTTTCCTTTTTAATACAGCAAACTTAGGATGGGTTTTGCTAGAGGAGAGGCCTGTTACTGCAATGGCTCTCACAGAAGGTGTCAGTTGTAGAAGCTAAACAGGATCCTTCTCTTTCAGGATGACTCTGATTAGAAAGGGTACACCAGAGACATGGCAGAAATTACAGGAAAACCCAATTCTGACAGCCATTTTCATTGTCAGAAGCCATGAAAGTCTGGGCAGCTCCACACTGGAACCAAATGCCTTTTATTTGTTTGTACCAGCCTGCAAAGCCAGGTGTAGGCACTGACGGTGGTTCCACTCCAGTCAGCTGAAGCTTTGCAGCTGATCACAGAAACACAACTAAGTTATACATGTTTTATTTCCAGACACCATAAGGACAGACTATATTAGTAACCCTGAGCTCAGCAACAACCGTAGGTGTACAGATGAGGTGCACACACAGACAGCGATACTGAGCAGCCGTATTTCATGTTCATGAAGTGCATTACAACAAATCACGTGCAAGTTGTCCTATAAAACACAATATAGCGAAATGGTGATAAAAGCATCTGGAACTGAGGCATTTACACTTTAAGTTTCAGGATGATTTAAAACAACACAGAACCCAAGGACTCTTGGCAGTATCCTTTTACAAGTACTGTATCCAAGAAAAGCTTTGGTTTTATCATCAAACTCCAAAGACGACAGCCAAGTAGCTGCTCCAAGGCCAAAGACAAGGTGTCTGTCTCACCTCTGATCGGCACAGAGGGACCCCCAGCCAGAAAAGCACCCACTTCATTCCCAAAAGCGAAAATCTTCCGCAGCTGCCCACTGAAACAACCATATCTTACCTTCAAGGGAAATTGCATAAAGCTGCTCCATGAACATTGCTGCTGCTTCTTAAGCTCCACAATCAATGCTGCTCCTGGCTTCCTCCCGCCTTCTGCTCATGCACAGATGTACCGGCAATAATGCACGGGGCTTGTTTTTAAACTTCTTCCCCTGTGCTCCTGATTGGTCCCGTGTAATGCCCATGTGGGTCTACAAATGCACAAAGGTTTCTATCCTTTCTAAAATCAAAGTGTCAGTTTTGCTGCTGTCAGACCACTTTATTTTTGTACATATAAGGAAGTGGCTGTTGATGTTATCTGAACGCGCTTCCTGTTTTATATGTATATGAGCAAAAATAATGTCACATTAAGCTAAACTGCAGTCTCAAAGAGCTCAAGTCAAAGCCTCTAAGCAAGATAGCATGAGCACAGCTCATCTGTTTGCCGTACCCCAGTTTGCATTCACTTCATTGATTTTTATTAGAATTCCGTATTCTCAATAAAAACTATCCTCCCCAGTCCTTGGGGGGGGGGAAGCTGTACCCTGTACTAGCGCTGCTTCCTTCCGAGACTCTCGGCATCAGTCGAATTATAAAGGGCTCGGTGGATGCTGACAACCCTATCTCAAACATCACACAGGTGAAAACATGGCCAGCAGCCAAGCAATGCCACCAGACAATTCGGGCTGAAATTAGGGCTATTCTTGATTTGAGTGAGTAGATTTTTTTTTTTTTTTTAAATGAGGAAGGAGGCTTTTGTGTGTTTCATGCACGCACAGACAGTCCAGGAAGCGGCCGTGTAGGAGTGCTGCATTCCAGAGCTGATGCTACACAGCTCAACGCTGAAGGAATCTTTCTAATTGGAATTTAATGCCTTTCTGGTTATTTTAAAGAAGAGCAAACAAACATAACGACTAAAAGTAAAACTCGTTTTGAAGTAGCAGCTCTTCTACTCTTGTAGAAGAGAACAGCAGTGAAAGGCACAGAGGCACCAAGGAGCAGAGCTGCCAGCATCAACGCCACGTCTTCCTATCCCCCGAAGTCAGACCTCTCATTGCCAGGAGGTCCTGCAAGGTGCAGATTCATTCACTTCCACTTTCAAAAGTTCTGATTGCAGAACTCGGAGATGAACCGCGGCTGGGAGTGAGCTGAAGCTGTTTGCACTTTCTACTTTCATTATGCTTTTCACAGCAGCTCCGTGGATATTAAATGCAAGTTAGTTTTTGTATATAGCAAGATTATGAAACTTCAGGTTTTGCTGGAGGAAACCAAAAGAATCTTTTCAGATGTATAAAGTAAATGAAATACTAAAAGTGAAAGAAAATTTTCTTGCCCATAGACTTCATGGCAGAACTCTTTTATATATGTCTCTGGGACTGTCAGCTCTCAAGTACAGCTGGTCTGCGCTTTGAGAAACTTAAACTGAGACAAGTGTGAGTTCCACTTAGTGAAAATTACTGTCTCTAAAACAACAGTGAGTTATAGCGTGTCACCTAAGAAAGATGCCTTACAAATATCAGAATTTAAAAATGTTTCATGCAAAGATTTTTTTAACTACTTACCATCATAGTACCTTATTTTATCTCATTAAACAGTTTTGGATCATTTAATTTTGGTGCAAAGTTACGTTACAGCCACGAAACGGAGCTGGAAAGATAAACCAGGCATCTTATTTAGTCACAGAAGACAGAGCCATCACAGCAAAATTAAGCAATGAGACCTAGAACTAGCAAAGTCCAATTTGCTGTACATTTATGTCCTGGCATCGATTGATTTGAATGCCTGCAAACAGACATTCAGAAGTTTCTCCTGCAGCTGGGGCAGCTGCATCGCCCTCATGTATTCTCACATGTCTACTAAAGCATGAGTTTAAGCTACAGCTTTTTGCACCATTGGAGCAGCTATGGTGCCTCTTCTCCCTTCCCAGCCACTGACTGTTGTGAAAAGTAGGAAAGTAATGATCTTTGTAACCCCTCCAGCTACTCATTTAAGTTTGGATGAAATGAGTTTTAAAAGCTACAATTCAAAACCAGAACAAAATCAAGAGCCAAGCCTTGTTTCCAAACCTGAAAAAAAGATAATATCATAGGTGCACCCAGCTCTGGACATGCTGTTTGACCAGCTTGGTGGAAGTATGCAGGCTTCTGTAGTCAGCGACAGAAGATGATACAATCAGCCTCATCTAATTTGCCAGAACAAACGAGCAGGTTCCCAGCTGCTGCCTGATAAGGGATGGCTTTTACTGGGAATCCCTAACAAGGCACTCTCCCACACTTCAGGTGTCTTCATAGCTCCCCCACTGCATGCCACGGCTGCACCAAATATCAAACAAGCTTCCTGAGAAAGGAGGAATCAATCCAGATATTAATTTAAATCTGTTGCCATTAAGTATCCTTCAGGAACTATTTCCCTACAGCAGTCTCCCAGCACCAAGCTCTGCCTCCCACTCTGCCATTAACATGGGAGCTTTGACCCTGCCTGTACCTCCCCTTCCGTAGTCATGCCCTGGAAGGGGAAACAGCACCATAAATTTGTAGGGTTTTTTGGATGGTTAGTGTATCTTTTCTTTTTTTTAAGGACTTTTTTGCAAAGAAGTCTCTTTTGTTTATGTCCTTCATTGTGTATTTCTAAAATCCCTCATGAAACACATGGACTGACACAGACCTGTAACATCCAACAAGTGTCTCATACCAAGTGGTCAGGATACTGTTTATTCAAAATGAACATGAGACATCTGATGGCATTTATTTATTCAAGTGCACCAAACATGCCTAATTCTTTCAGCTTTTGTGCTTTCATTTCAAATCTCAGAAGAAAACCTATGTTGCAAGAAAAAAAAAAAAAGAGATATTGAGAAGACATTCCTACTGCTTCTTCCGGAGCATTTTTACTTTTGGAAAGATGCTCATCAGACATGCTTCAAAGTACTGGAGCTTAATGGACATGTGAGTGGCAGCCAGTCTAAACTATCTAGCTTTAAAAAAAACAACAACAAAACAAAACACAAAACAAACAAAACCAAGCTGCCATCTTCTTGGACAACAAAAGGATATGCTCATCGGCAAGAAGCACTGCAGGAGTCCCCGTGGATCTCTAAAGCACTTGGGAGCCTCCCAGCGAGCGGGGTGGCAGAGGTGGCACCTGGGGACAGTCAAAGCAGCACAGCACCACTGCTCTCCAGCCTCACTGCCACAGCCGACGGAGCAAGACGAGAAAGAGGAAAGGGAGAATAGCAGGGAGAGGAAATACACATTGCAAAACAAAAAGTCAAGAAATGGCTAGCACAGCAAAAAGCCCTTGGGGAAAGCCCCTGGTGCGGTCGCTCCCTTCCTACAGCAAATCACTGACACAGCAGCATCAACAGGCACTGAACAGGGCAAATTTGCCAGTGTGGGTGAACTTGCCCCTGTGCAGAGGGATAATGCACAGCCATGCCGCACAAGCCCATTTTCTTCTTTTGCTGTAAGAGGGAGCTTATCAGGAAAGGAAGTACCAACAGCACACACTTCTCAAACCAAGCTAACCTCCGTGGCTTCGGGGGGCACTGCCAGCCGTGCTGGATGCACGGAGTGCTCCTGCCTGCACCTCTGCTCCCCACCATGGACCCTCCTGCCCGCTGGAGCAGGCTCACCCCAGTCCAGCTGGGCTCCAACCTGCAACAGGAGGAGGGGTGCCCGGAACTGGCAGAATTAGACCTTTTCTTGGTGAAATTCAGTTCATATCCCAAGCCAAAATCCAAGCTCTGCATGTGTGTAGCGCAAAAACAGCCATCCGCAGGTTAAGAGAAACAAGAGGTTGTATTTTAGATGAGAACAGCTCATTTAGCTAGGATCTATGCAAAGAAGTATATGTACGTATTTCTGTCCTCCCCACCACAAAGCAAAATCTCAATATTCATACACATCTGAAGGTCACGCCAGAATCCACGAGCACAGATTTCATTAGGACAGTGTATCATCATTGTCCTACAACACTGCATAAAAGGAAAAGGTTGCTCACCTCCTCTCATATAATAGTACAATGTACTTATAAGTTCAGTCTTAGCCAAATTGCTTAAAAAAAAAGCCACACCCCCCATATCAAAACCTTTTAAAGAGCAAAGTACCAGGTAACGTGCTTATGCCTTTGAATGTTCTTTTGTGTAATAGAGGCCAGAAAGTTTTATCCTTGCATGAAGCTTCTAATTTCTAGCTGGACTGAGCAGTTTTGGGGTTTTGTTTTTTGCTTTTTTAAATAAAGAAAACATTTATATCTACAAGGAAATTTCTGAAAAACATCATATGCAGTGTCACAGCAATACTCAACTTCATAAAAAGAACCACACTGAAACACAGAAACAAGTTTAAAAGAAATTAAAAGAAGCATCTGAAAGGATGAAACACACGCCAGTGGCAAAGACATTATTTAAATAAACCATAAGAGATTCCTAGAGAAAGCGGTTATCACATATCAAATATGACTTGAGTTAGAAATAAACTTGTCTAGTTTAGGAACAGAGTAAAGGAGACTACTTTAAGTCTTGCAGGTCTTTGAATCCTGCAGATTAATAACTGATTGAATTTAACAGGAGGCAGAACCAGCTAGGGTTCCCTGCGGCGGGGGGTACTGGTGAGGTGTCCAAGGAAGCGTGCTACCACCCACACCATCCAACACACGCGATCCGTGATCAGACACAGGCTGCAGGCATAAGAAGTTGTTCTGCATAACAAAAGATTAAGCCAGACTGCAAATAACTGCAAAAGGACCTCACGATGCCACGTGCAGGGGCACTAAACCAGCAGATAACTCAGTGACGATAAAAGGCAACATAATGACCAAAGGGACGAACAACTCTGAAATAGCTATTGCTGCTCAGGAAAAGGATCCCAGAGTTACCACAGATGAAAACATCAACTCAATGCTCATCAACAGTCAAAAAAAGTGAAGACTTACAAAGTATGATGGAAAGGAATATGCAAAAAATTGTCCAGAGTTGTTAGAAGATAAACTAGAAGAGAGGACAGACATCATCCTGTGTATTCACAGAGCATGTGTGTTTTGAAGCGTATGGGCATTTCCACCCATCAATCTCAAAAAAGATCCAGTATAACGGAAAAAGATTCAGGAAGTGAAATAAGGATAACCAAGATCGTCTGTGAGTCCCGGCTCTGTCGTCCCAAAGCCTCGCAGGAATTCTCCTGCGGGTCTCCTCATGGGTCCCGCTACGTTGCCCGGTTTCCAAGTGCTGTGGGAGCTGCTGCGCCCGAGTGTTGAGCGCTGCTGGCAGGTGCACAAAGGCTGTATTGCTCTGGAACAAGTCTCCATAAGTTTTCTACAGAAAAGCATCCCTATTTTCAACACAGGCATGCCTGCAGCTTTCAAAAGCCATTCATGCAGCTTAAATAAGAGAAGTGTCATGGCTAGTAATGAAATCAGGTTTGCTCCAAGATGTGAGGCACATCCCGGTCTGCTACCTACCAACCAGAATATTTATTTTATTGTCATCTTCTAGATAGTCTCGGTAGCCCCCAAGAAAATAAAAAAGAAAAATCAACGTAATGCTGAAAAGCAACGTGGCATATGGTACAAACAAACATGTCTTACCGTCCATCATATTTTTCTTGTTCAGGATGGCCTCTACCACTTAGTATTTAAAAGAAAACACTTACTTTTAATATGGAAAAGTGAGGAAAGTTGACTGCAAAGAGGTTTCATCTCAGCTCTAATCATCAGCATTCAAATAAATCCTGTATTCTTTCCCTCTTGATCAGCTTAGCTCGTTACTTTTAAGAGAAGTAACAGAAATGCTCAGCACATCACTCAAGCTACGTCAAGGAGGAGTAAGTCATTATACGCCTCTCATCCCGCACCTTCCAAAGGGTGCAAACACAGTGTCTTGTCTGGAGAAGGCAGCGTGGAGCAGGACACACAGTTACAGTACATTAGTACGTTAAGAAAAATTTTAATTTTACTAGGGAATGGTCAGTGCAAAGCAACTCATGGTTGATTTATGTTCTGAAGCATGAAATTCATGTTTGTCACCTTTGGCAACTGACCTCTGAGACCTAAATACATCCAGAAACATTGCTTTACCTTCCCAGTGCAACATGGAGAAGTGTATTTTAACCACCCATTTCTTGATGCTATTGTGAACCAAGAGACACGAAGGTGAATGCCAAGCTGTACTGCAGCAGACGACCTCCAACGAAGTGAGTCCTTCTGCCCACTGGCAACAATTCCGCAGTACTGAGCGCAACCGCTTGGTTCATTTGTTGAAGATACGTTCTGACTTTCACCATACAAGAACCACCGACGACGTGCTCTGATGTACCGCATAGCCCTGCTTTTGACCCATTCCCCAGTATAAAGGTACATTTCGCTTTGGGAGAACTCCCTCCCGCCTGTCCATGACGTTTCAGTATTTCAGACTGAATACAGCCTACGGCTCTGCATGTCCCAAGGGTGATTTATTTCTCTTTATTACCTTACCCTCACCCTGACAGCTGAAGTGTGGCACTCTGGTAGGCAGTGAGATGAGCAGCCCTATCCTGTGCTTGTGTACTATCAGGCTGCTGAAAACCCGTGAAAACTCACTACCAGCTCACCTCTGCCAGCAGCAGCAAAGGTGAAAGCTATAGGGGACAAGAGAGTTTAGCGCCTGGGAGGGTAAAACAACAAGGTACTGTATGAACCCTGGCTGTCTCACGAAGATCCACCACAGCTACTAGCTCCTGTGTAACGGTAAGAAACGAAGCACAGAGGCAATAAAAACACCCAGCGAGGTGGAGCAGCTCTGCTTGCGTTCACTACAGACCCCGCAGCACCGACATACGGGATGCACTTCCCAGGCAGCAGTTGGTGGCACGCACAGACTGGGAAAGATCTGCCTATCGGCACAGTATACTGCCAGCCAGCTTGCGGGATTTAATCCGAGTTGTAAATACAGAAAGGACGTGCTTCCGTTGCCACTCCTGACGTACCCTGCTGGTACGGGTGAAATCCAGGTAGCTGAAGGCTCCACTGAACCCCTCTTAGTCCAGAAGCAGCTCCATACATCTGCAGCTCCAAAAATTCATTGTCCAGAAACGCCATCCCTGCTTTAGCAAACAAGCACGTTGTTTTTCACAAGTTTCTTAAAGGGAAGCTTAAGGAGAAAGCCATTTCCCCGCACAACCTGGTAATGCCTTGGTGTGACACTGAGTGGTACGACCATTAATAATTAAGAGTTGCTCACACAAAGGAACACAATCCTCGAGGGAAGGCATTTGAACAGAAGGAAAACACTCAGTAACACTACTGACCAGAATTACTTCTCTAATTTACTGATCATTTCTAATTTACTAATCACTGGAAGTTCATGACTTTCAGTGTATTAAAAGCTACAAAAATATGACCTTTATGCTCAAGGTCGAAGTGCCACTTCTAAGAAGAATAATCAGCACCAGACAACAAAAGAGGAGCAAAATTCCTTTTTGTATTTATGCTGAAAGACTATCTTCATATTGTCTGCTTTTGAGTTTTGGGTACCTTTTGCCAGCCGCTTCAGGGTTAGATTTCCCTTCCTTGTCGCTTGGGTTCCTAAACCACACTCACCCTCCTGCCTTTTCAGCCATTTGGTAGCGTAGTATATAAAAACTTTCATATAAAATGTATACATGTATTTCTAACATGAAGATTTCACTAAAAGATACATGTTTTATAAGTTCCCCTGCAGGTTTTTAGATAATATCGTAGCATTGGAGGTGTAGGTAAAGTAGCCAAAAAAAAAAAAACCCTTACTGACCAAATATTTTGAGAGGATTTGTTAGAAACGAAAATATTTTGGCCAGACTTTCTGTAGCTTTCCTTTCAAAGGATGAATTTGGAGTCAGGTTTTACTTCTAAATGTTTTTAACAATTTGCTCTTTCACAGTGCTTTAAATGCTTAAAATTCTATATAATACTTCTACTTTTGTGATTTGCATTGTGAGTCCAGGGAAAGCTCCAGGCAGGGTCTGGTCCACATGAGCCTCACGCACCCGTACAGTAAGAGCATGTTGTCATCCAATGACTCCCCACTGTAAACCTTCCCACCGATGGAAGGGTTTCGGCAGACCCCACTGGTTATTGCAAGTCTTTAACCACTTCAGAAAACCTCTCACATGCTTCCAACTCAAATATCCTATTGCATTAGAAATAAGTTTTAAATAAGGTTTCATTTCAGCCAAGAAATTCTGTGCGTGACTGAGAAAAGGAAAAAGGAAAGGATCGGACTGAAGGGTAAAGTTACAGCATCAGCAGCTGCACCAACAGCTCTCCAGGAATATCCAGAGCTGCAGCCTGCTACCTCTGCCTAAAGGGAAGACTTCATGCTTCTTCACAAAGCTGTGAGTTATGAAACATGCTTATTTTTAACCGAGAGAACAACAAGACTGTAGTGAACAGACTCTCCCCAAGTCAGAGAACAATGCCTGTCGCATCCTCACATTTTATTACGGCTTCCCCCCCCCCCCCATATTCAGCTCATAGGATCTAAGCAGACAAGCAGATATCTGAGCAGAATTTTGAAGGAGGAAAGAATTCAGACAACATTGGTCAAACGAATGGGTGCTGAAACTAGAGGCGGGCAAGATGGGAACTTCAGTTTATTAATAATACAGGATGTAAATATTATAGCGCATTGGCTGAGAGGTGCTGATTTCTGCTGTTCCTGAAGACAGCATGATAGGACAGTATCTGACAAGATACATTGTCTCCTCAGAGTGGCAAAGACATCAGGATTCAAACCAGAGTGAAATCCGCTATTTCCTCCGCTTGTTACTCTTGCGCTACTTCTGTAGAAAATCCAGAATCCAGATATCCTCGAAACATCGCTGAACCATCCAACGTCAGCAATCACCCAGATACAGCAGCGGAGCAAAAACTAGCACTTTACTGTATTAGCCAGGGTTGTAAATTATTTAATATTCAACCGTATTGAGTAACTAAATATTGCCTGGTTTATGAGGGAAAGGAGTCCAAAACAGGACAGAAGAAAAGAGCGCAGCAGCTCAAGCCCAAGGCCTATGGGACCCATCAGGTCACATAACAGGCTTTAACCTCAGGGATTCTGTGCTCATTCCTGGTCAGCGTTGTATCCAAAAGCATCAAAAGAGGCCAGAAGTAAAAGGTGCAATGTTCTTGGGAAAGCTGGGGGATGGCAGATAAAACCTGGAAGAAATAGATGGACTGCTCCTGGGTGTGAAGCACAGCGTGCTAGTCTATGACTTGTGTCAAGGCCTTAAATCCAGACACTTAATTACAAGTACTTTCTTCCCTTTGGCTCCCACAACAGGAAATCAGCACTTGCATCACCAGTTCAATCCATGAGCACAAATGGTAACAGCCGATTTTAGGCTACCATAACAGCCTGTCTTAATAAGGCAAGAGATGTGATGGATGAAAACCTCCAAGTCCTTCACACACACAGACCACGTTAAAACCATCACTCCTGAAAAGGAAAATTACCTTTCCTTTTCCATCTGCTTTTCTTCCCATCTTTGTTACTGCACCTGTCGCTGCTGCTGCTGCTGCTGCTGCTGTTCTCGGAGCTCTGAGAGTCGGACTGGGCATCACTGCTCTCCTCTGAGCCATCGGAGAGCTCCTTCAACCCGTCTGGAACATCCTTCTGCAAATGGAAGAAACAGGTACAGTTACCCACTCCACAATAAACTCTCCCAATTAACAAAATTCATAAAATTAGTGGTTTTCTTTATTTACCAAGCACTGATTGTGGATTTTTTTTATGCTTCAGAGCAATATCAGAACTGCTTAGCCACTGGGCTCAAACACACACACTGCCTTCTGCCAGTCCATATAAAATACTTAACACAACCCCAGCTGGCACGTCTTTTACACCGCCCTCATCATCACTTTGCAGGTATGCTCCTCAACTACTTCTCCATCCCTAATTACTAACTCCAACACACTCCCACTTTATGAGAAATCTAGTCAATTTTTGAACTTCGTGATAGAAGAAGAACAGCCTGACAGCTCAGTGTCCCACGGTCCCAGGTAACATTTTTCCAACCAGGTCCACAGCAGCCCCTGGCCTGCCGGCACAGCTCCCTGCAAAAACGGACCTGGCAGGTGTTTCTGTGCAGTGAAACATCCGCGCTGCCAAAGGCTGCAGCAGTGGGTTCACGTGCATTCACCTACGTGGTTTTAGGCTGGTAACAGCCAGCAGAGAACCAGCAGTGGTTTTCACCCTGTCCACACCTAAACCCAGACTGCCCTCTAGTGATTATCCTGCCAGATTCAGAGTTGAGCCTACATTGCAGATTAGTGCTAATTAGCGGCAACAAACTGTTTTCTGCTGATGAGGTCTTCAGTTGTGGTCGTTAATGTCACCGCTGTCCCACCACCCGAAACTGCTCTGGACACCTCACAGAGGCGCTGAGCCAAGAAGGGCAGGACAGTGGCTGGAGGCACCGGCTCGTCCCCACCTGACACTGGCCACCCTCATCCCCGCTCCTCCGCTTCTGTCCTTCGCCTTGGGCAAGTCATACGACATACCTGAAATTATGCTATCCTCCTGAATTCCTCATTAGTAATGTAACTGAAACTTTAAATGTTTACTGCACAAGGCAAACGGGACAGTGGTCATAACAGCTGGACAAACAAACAGATCTGTGTGCATCAGATGGCAAAAAATCCTTCTGTTAACACCCAGTGGAAAGAGTAAATCAAAACACCTCTCCCTTTAACTGGAGTCAGTTGATTTCTTGTCCTTTCTCTGAAGTTAGAGCTATGACTCATTTCCACACCTAAGGCCAAAAAGTACTTAAGGCAACACAAATGTTATCAAATTAATTAATTCCAGATTTCTTCCATCAGCACAGTGAACTAATAGGTTCAGATATTCAATTGTATTTTCGTCCTGCACTTCAGAAATAAAGTTCTTCTAACTGCATGTTAAAAAGTTACTTGTAAACCACAGTGGAAGAGAAGATATCGCCAAAAGCAGGAAAAAACCCCTTTCTATTTATATCAAGTGTCACCAAAGCTGACAATGATTAAGCTTACATATCCCTAGTGCTGACACCCCCTTCATTAAACCTTCTTTATAGCTTAAGCTTTGGAAAGATGATTTAATCACCTGAGACGCAGTAATTACACATTTATCTATTTCAGTTTTTTTCAAGACGTGCCTTTCAAAGTCTTCTGCTGAGAGAAGATGAAGCCTCAGCGTGGGGTGCCTTCACCTCCTGCGAGGTAAGGAAGAACACGCAAGCAGCTGGAAAGCCTGGACCTCTTGGCTCTTCCTGACTTGGCATTTCTGGTGGGAGGGGGTAAAGATGACAGAGCCTTACTCTTCCCAGTGGTGCCCAGAGAAAGGGTGAGAGGCAACAGGCACAAACTGAAACCCATAAATTCCACTTCCACGTAAGGAAAGACTTCTTTACTGCAAGAACAATGAAACACTGGAACCGGTTCCCAGAGAAGCTGGGGAGTCTCCATCCTTGCAGGAATTCAAGACTAGACCATGACTGCACACGGTCCTGAGCTGCCTGCTCTAGCCGATTCTGCATTAAACAGTGGGTTGGATTAGACAATCTCCAAAGGTCCCTTCCCACCACCCCACAATTCCAACCTTCCCTTGCTTCTGCAGACAGTGGCTCCATGAGCTCACAAAGCCCATAAAATGTCAAGGGCTCTCCTTCCAGCTGGGCCCCTTCCCACCAGTGAAAGGTTTTCACCAGTGTCTTCGGATGCGGTGTCCGGTCTAGACTGTGGATCCTGAGTTCTCTCCAAACTTCCATGCAAGATGTCAGTATAAGATCTCCATTAACATCAACTCCTGCATGCACCTGCAGCTTACCCTATCACAAGTTCTGCTTTCGAAGCAGAAGCGAACTCTCAACTCTAGAACCATCTTCCCTACACTATACTTGTTCTTCTTTCAATAAGTGAACTTATTCCTTTTAGCGAACCATACTCAATAATCAAATAAAATTTGGTGTCTCAGCTATCAGTCCTATAAATGCACCTGGTAAGACGGTGTGCACTGGTTTTAGTATCTGTGGTAAAAGTTGAACTAGTCGGACTTCTCCAAACAGCATGTTAAAGACATTCCTCCAGACTGGAATCTTCCATTGCTGGTGAACAGCAAACCCACCGCATAGCGTGGAAAAATTCAAAGGTAAATGCACAAGGGCAGAACTACAACATGATCATCCAAACAGGGACAGATGCTGGTTTGTATTCAACATTAGCAATGAATTTGGGACCAAACCTGAAGATGGCAGGCAGAAACACACCTGGAAATCATCAGGCATAAAAACACAGTTGGTGTGAGAGGCCTACGTGAAGGTCAATGAACTGACGTACTGGACTTCCAAATAGCGTGCCCTGCAGCCGCTCTGCATGGCTGGTGGTCGCTGGGATAAAGGCAAACCTCAGCGCAAGCAGGGCCCGCGTGGTTGCTTCCGTGCCACGGGACGGGGAGCTTGCATGCTGCACCAAGAGCAAGCGTGGCTGAAGGAGGGGGACAAGGGAGCATCTGCAGCCACTCCGCGTCCCTCCTCGGGCAAAGACACCCCCAGCGTTCCCACCTCGATGGCAGCGATGCAGAGGAATCCAAGAGAGAAACAAGGGCATCCAGAGGTGAAAAAAGTCTAAGACAAACATAAACAATGTGTGCATGCCTCACATATCGGTTTTGTTTAGATTTTTCTATTTTACTTTTTACTACTTTGATCTTTTCTCTCTCAAGCTCCTGCCAAAACGACTCCGGTTTCTCAGCGTCAGCATATCAATTTTCAGTCTAAATCCTACAAGCGTACACAGAAGGTGAGAGCATCAGCTTCACCAACATTATCCAGTCACGGGTCTTTTCGATGCAAAGTACAGGGGGAAGCAATAAATAAAAATATACAGAGACATAAGCAGGATAAGCAGGGGGTACCAGAGACAACACTGAAGACCAAGAGGCTCCAGTCACTAACTGATGGGCCACCAGGACCCTCCAGACAGTTCCAGAGAGGGCCAACATGAACTTTGTAAGTAATACGACGGGGAAATGGTGGAAAATGAGTATTTGGGATATTGTGGGGGGAAGCTGAGGGATGATGCAAAGCTTATAAAGGAAAGTTGAGGGGAGGGCGATGGGGAAAGACCCAAGTGGGGGAACGAAACAAAAAATCACACCCTCAAAGCTCACCCTGCACACACAGCCTTTGCAAACCATGAAAAATACCACATTACAAGAAACTCAAATACCAGAAGTTACCAGAAATTCAGCACTTTTGCTACAAGTATTTAAAGGTCATGGTAATTTGTTTTACTCTGTAGTATTTAGGAGTACGTTGAGTTAATTTTCCCCAGGAGACCAAGCAGACCATTCAGGCTGTACAAGAAGCGACCAACACATCCTCACTAGGGCAAATGCAGCTCGCCTCGAGATTTAGAGCTGCCCCAGCGGAGCACCGCTGGCTGATTTGGGGTGTTACATGTCCCTTCAGCAGCAGAGCAAGTCCAGAGCATCTAATAATTTTTAAAGAGATTACATGTTATTCTTTGCTTCCGCTTCCCCATGCAAAGCTTGGCTGTTATCTCTAGACCAGTGAAACAGTCCTTTTGGGATTCAGTTTGCTGCTTGTATCATTACTGTCAAGCATGAGTGTGCTGAAGTTGTACGCCCCCCACATTCCCCCTGCTTGCTGCTGCCAAAAATACACTGCACCTAGCAAAAGAGAAGCTTGTCCATCAGCTCAGGACCTGACTGCACCAGTCCTTAAACAAACCATTGCAGCTTAGTTGAGAAAGCAGTCGCATTTCTTGAAACTGCAAACCATGCCTTGTGTGCTCTGCTTTGGGGGAGTACCTGTTCACCACCATGAACAGACTCATCACTGAGACACAGAGTGCTCGGTGCGTTGCAAATCACTTCTGACAAGGTTTGGGGAAAGGAGATGATTTAGTACTTGGAAACAAAGGGACAAAAAAGAGGAACAATAAAATCACATTAATAAAAATCAATGTGAAATTTAGTTCAACTGCTAGCTGCCATTAGGCATGTTCCTCTGGAGCATCTCCTGGCCACCAGCATTAGGCAAACACCTCCAGAAACACCTAATCCTTTGAGCATTATTTCGCAGAACTGACATACAGCTTGGTTATGATTCTCTAATCTGTTTTACATATCTTTTATCAAGTCTAACAAAAAAAGTAAAGGAAGATCCCAGCAGCCTACCAGTCTCCTTACCACTAAGTTCAAGGATACCACAATGCAGTTCAGTGAGCCAGCAAAAACGCAAGCACAACTATGCTTCACTCAGCAAATATTTCACCATAAGCTTTCTGTTTTAGGAAGTGTGATTTGCTGGACACCTGGCTCTCCTTCTCTCCACTGCAGTGTAACAACACATCACTTGGGGAACGGTCAGCGCTGTTCTTCCAAGCTTTCTATTTCTAATTGCTACCTAAGCCATCATGTTTTGTTAATCGTGGATCCTCCAAAGGATTTCTCATTCAAACCATCGTCTTCACAATTCCCAGGCTCCTGCTGACACTGCGCTGGGACTAAACACGGCAAAGGGGACCTAGGATTGGTGCAGCAGGATTCAGCATCTCCCTCTTTCCCGGCATTCTGGGTTTCTTGCTGCTCCGTGGAAGATACCACCTCCAGACTACACAGCCCCAGGGAAGGAAAGCTGACAACAAAACTGACATGTCTTTAGATACACAGGACACAATATGCCTTTGGAATAACTCAGCAGCTAGTCTAGCCTCCTAATAAATACAAATCATTACCTTTAATCAACTTACTCCTACACAGAGTTAAATAATATTGGAGTTTTGCTGAAGCTTAACATTAGGAAATATAATCAGTCTTAACTTGCAGATCTCATGAGCAAAACAAACAAACTGAACTACCACAGTAACCCCGACAGTCTGTCTTGTTGTTCGAATGCATACTTAAACTTGACTTTGCTTAGATTTAATCTCTAGGCATTGAGTTTGCCTATGATCTACCCCACTAACAATGAGCTCGCAATCTTTCAAAAGGGACTTTTTTTTTTTTTTTAATATCTTGAATTATATTGTTCTTCTCTGAAACTTTTGGCACAGCTTTGCCACATCATGACACAGAATTCACTGACAATGACTCAATTACTTGTCTACTACCAGATCTAAATCTTTTCCTGAGTCATAATGACAAAACGCTGCTTTCCCAGCCTGGATTTAGGGTCTGCATTCTTTATTACTAAAATGCAGAACTTTATACTTTTCTGTAGTGAAACAAATGGTGCAAGAATAAGTCCAGTTTACCAGCAAACAGACAACTACTTTCCCTTCATTGTTGGTTATATCTCCGACAGCCCTTACCTTAAACGTACATGTTATCAAAATGGTATTTATGTGCTTTCACTTAGATGCACTGAAATCAGGTCAACCTCTGCTGGGTACAACGACGTTCAAAGTAAGAAGTTTGCCAGATGTCTTGCAATGGCATTTTTGGAAGCTCCAAAGCTGTTTTACACTGATGGCACGTCAGCACCAATGCACTTCTCCCAGAATGACATCCTCTGTTCTCATGTTATACACAAGGACCCAAGGAATACTGCGCTTTCCCAGTTTACAGGGTGGAGAAAGGAGACAGCGAGAATGGGATTCAACTTCGCTAAATTTTTGACAATGACAATGAGGACATCTTTTTCTGGGCAATTCTTAGTTGATTCCCTTGGCAAACTAACTGGCACTTTTAAAGCAGTTTCTCATGTATTTTGAATATTATAGGATGAGATAAATGTCATCTTAGAGGTTATTATTTCTCTCTATCGAGCACGGAGTGAGACGAGGAAAGCGGTTCCAGCAGAGACTCCTACACTGGAGAGGTCTATGTGTAGGGAGAGGAATCCTGTCTTATGGCACAGTCTTCAGAGTCACATTTACAGAAAATCAAGAACAGCGTGAGCGGGCTTCATTCTAGTAGTTTAACTGGGGAAAAAGGTTTCAAATAAAGATTATTTTTAAATATGCCAATCAAATAAATCAAGAAATCTACACGTTTTCCCTACAAACGCTCTCCGCCTACTAGTCACAGACTGAGGATAAGGTAATTTTTTATTTCTAGATACAAGTGAGATCAGTGAAGATGAAGTTACCCTTTTAGGGCTAAAATTTCATTACAATTTTAATTACTCTTTCATTTCTGAGATAGAAATGTGAATAAAACCCAGCGCCTTGAGTTGTACTTTCAGCACACAGGTGCTCACTAGTAAGCATGAAGACTTAGTGTTTGCATTTGGAGGGAAAGTTTACACTACATTCATGCTATTGAGGAGTAGTTCCCTCATCAAGATTATCCTAATCCAACATATTTTTAAAATGGATAAGAGTCACCTGAGCATTCAAACAAGATTCCCCAGCCGAGCCACTTACCTTCAGCGTGTACACTCCCATGCGCCCCGGGACCTTATAGAAAATGCCCTCTTCCCCTCGGGAGTTTGTATGTAACATAGCATTCAGGCATGCAAGAGGAGAAGTCCCACTGAAAACAAAAACACAAGGTTAATGTTTGAATGTATTTGGTCAGTGTTAATCTTCTGCTGGGAGACCGTCATGGCCCCTCACCTGACCATCACGCATGCAGAGGCAGAAAGATTCCAGATCCAACTTCTATTCCCAAGGAGAATACAAGTTGAAGCTGCCGTAATAAGCAACAGTGAAACCAGCCCATGTACCCACGCTCCAGTTCCAGAAAAGGAAAAAAAGCAAACAAAAAAGCCCCCAAGTTCAGGCTCCCCAATACTTCTTTCCTGAACATCAAAACTGTCACACATTTTTAAAGCTCTAGATATTCAACATTGCTCATCTGAAACTCAGAGCAGATTTGTTGCGAGCTAACTACTCACTGAAGAGATATTTAAAGTTTGGGGGTTTTTTTTGAAGAAAACCCACAGCACACTGAAATGAGAGCTGTGGGATAAAGAATGGAAACCAATTATGCAATTTCCCCTGAAAAGAGTGGAGATCTTCAATCCCAGCCAGGAAAACAGAGACAGAAGATCCATCTTTTCACCGGTGTTGGTGGGGGTTTCTTTGTTTGGTTTTTTTAAACCCATCCCGCTGTAGACAGAAGCAAAATCAGGTGGACACGGCAAGACAGGTAACTTCTGTTCCCACTGCAGCGTCAGGCTGATCACACCCTCTACTAAATAGGTGTCCTTGCTCATAAAGCATATTCAAATCGAGCACAACCCCTGCACAGAAATTGAGAGGTTTTCGCCTCCCAATACCCTGTCACAAAGGCTGGAACCAGAACCATCAAATTGACTAAAACCCTAAATTTGTGACTGATTAACTGAAATCCCCAAGCAGGAGATACAGCTGTTTGTCTGTACTAAGCTTTGCTATGAACGTTCAAACAAACCTGCATCAAAAGCAGTGAAATAAGCCCTGGGAGGAAAGGGAAACAAAGCCAAGGACAAGCACAGCCCTCCGATGATTCAGGCAGGGCACGTGCACTACAAGTTGTCCCTAACAGCAGCAAAACAGCTCAGCTGAATTACTGATGTCTAGTACAAAGAGAAGTCAACATCCTGAAATAGGTCCGGTCTCCTTTGCCCCAGTGCGTACAAGCTAACAGGTAGGAGACCCCACAAGGAACACCGGCCAGGTATGGTGGCTCACGAACCACAGGAGAAATACCATTACGAGAGGAGGGCTAGTATTTATGTTGCTAGATCCAACCCCATCTGTGCTGACTGCTACGCAACTGTGCAACAAGTTGCGTATGGATGGAGGGACCGCCGCTGCTGGCGGGGAGCTGGCAGGGCACTGTCCTGGTCCCCCCTGCCTGCAGCACGGCAGACTGGGATCCTGCAGGCTGCTCACTCCTCCAGTTGAGAGGCAGGCTTGGAGAAGTACTCAGGCTTCTGTGGGAGCTCTGCGGTTCTACTGGGGCGTCCCAGGGCTCGGGCACAAGCCTGAGCAGGGGCGCGCAGTCGTCCCCCACCAGCAGAGATCTCTGTGGGGTTGCAGCCCACAGCCAGACCAGATGACTTCCTTGAAACCTACGTTATTCCGTGCAAAGGGTCAGAAAATAGCTTCTTACAGCATCTCTGCCCTGCAGGATCTTGTGCTGAGTTTTTGCCAGTATCATTTGTTAATAAATACTAGTGAAAATGGTGATGAGGAGGGAATTTTCCTAAACCCCAGCCCAAAGCTCATCTGACCGCCTTAGCAGACGGCTCAGCCTGGTGCTCAAGCAAAAACCAGTGGCGCTGGAGGAAGCAGCTGAGCCTCAGGCGTGCCAGGGACCACCCTGTTTTTGTTCTTACGTGGCAAAACTCAATTTCATTCAGGTACTCTTACACTGACCCAGAAACTCCTCTGGCTAACAAATGTCTTTCAGAGAGACAGCCAACCACGATACAACGGAGAAATCAGTAACGCGAGCATCTCGCTTTGATCCCTGCCGAGAGTTCGTGCCCATCTTCAGACATGGCGTATCTGGGTTGACATTCCAGCCAGAACCCCTACGGTTGAATATAAGCTTCTCCTAAATACATTTGCACACAGTAGACCACCTCTCCTCATCACCTCCTCAACTCCCCCCACTGGAACCAGCTCTTGGCTCATCACTCCCTGCCGCTCCCACAGCTTTTCTGTGCACCTTCCCCAACGGTGCAGCAACTCCTACAAACATAAACAACACAACTGGAAGCAACTCTCCTCACGCTAGCTTCACCAAGGCTATGTGCTAACTTCACAAGCCTAATCCTCTTCTCCAGAAAGCCATAGGGTCTCCCTGGTAGCTATAATTCAGTGTGATTTCCTATAGCAACCCCAAATTTTTTCCAAAAACATTGCTCCCCAGGGAATACCCTTCCCCTCTTTGCTCCCGGATGTGATTTCTGTATGCAAGTACTATGCAAGAACTGCATGCAAGTGTATTTTATACAGACCCAGCTGTATCTGGCTGTATAAATAATATACCTGCCCTTCTCCCATCAATGTTCATCATCATCCCTCCCACCCCTGCATCTAGAAATTTATCATTTTATACTTCTTTTCAGATCACTAATAGCATGTCAAATAGCACTGAACACACTGAAGCATTCCCGTGTTCAGGAAGCTCTGGGGCAGTGAGGAGAGCTCTGCCATGTACTTGACCTTTAGCTCACGGAGTACATTCTTTTTAAAAACTGTATCAGAGCAGAATATCAATGTTAAGCCAAGCATCTAACAAAGTCTAGGCAGAGCTGCGCTTTGGAAGCTCACCAAGGAATGAAGCCTTGGCAGGACCTATCTTTACAAAAGCTATACTGGTTTGGCATCTACACGGCTCCTACTGAAGTGATTCCATTGTTTAACAGCTTATCCACTTTTTTTTTTTTGCTTTATTTTTTTTTTCCCTCATGTTTACCCATCTATAGTTATGTGTCTTCCTCTACATGCTCTTCTAGAAAGCTAGCACAAACTTAACACTAGTCTAGCCTTTCATAAAGCTTATTGTGAAAATTTTAGAAGCTGAAAATCGGTTGACAAGTCCCACCTAACTTTCAAAACCAAAAAAAAACCCCAGAGGGTTCAATTTGGGTTTAAGATGCCTGGTCTTCATGTCATATTACATCCTTTCTGCCTCTATGAGCGAGTAGTCAGGAGCACTCGAACCCTTCCTATACTAACCATCTTATTTTCATGACTATCACTCACTTTAAGCCACCACCCCAGGTGCAGGGTGGCAGTTCCTGCTTCTGAACAGATTCCCCCAACACAGCTGCAGAAGAACAGGAGAGCGGCTGCTGCTGCAGGGTTACGTGAGCTGCCTAACCAGCAGCTTCCAGCTTCACTGATCCGGATCTTGATTTGACACACAAACCTCCAAAGTGAGAAAAAACACACCCAAAAAGATATTTGAAAACAAGCCAAGAGGCTCACCCCAGAATTCGGATGAAGCCCTAACCAGCGGGGCTCTACTGAACCTGCATGCAACCCCTGGTAAAGCACTGTGGGCATTTTTCTTTGATAAAAGGTGGTGTTGCATTACTACAACCCCCGACCCACAGCTCTGACAGTTTGCTAACAAATAAAGGTGCAGTGAGACTGTGGTTATGTTTATTCTTGGAGGCGAAGCTTGTTCTCCTCTGAATGGGAAGACTACATCCCTTGCTTGTTCTTTGCTGCCCCTTTGCTCAGAATCCCCCAATATTCACCTAAGACTTCTTCCAGCTACCTGTGTTTTGCACCCAGCCTACCTTTTGTTATTTTAAATGCAACAGCTGCCTAAAAATAGCCTTAGGAACCAGATGTTATTATGCCATTTATTTTTTTTCTGCTTTTTTTTTTTTTTTTTTTAAATAATGAAGGCCATCTCCGTTTGCCAGGAACACACACCAGATCATCAGCTGCATCTGACAGTTCCTGTCATTCTACCTCAAAACCAGTAGTTCGAGAAGCAGATGAAGAGAAAGATGAGTTCCAGCCCACTCCAGATCCATCATTACCCACTAATTCACTGCAATCCCCTTCCATCCCACCCAAATCCATACTGCTCTGCGTGCAGAGCCACAGTCAGTCTCCAATACTGCTGACCATCTGCTTCAATTACCATGACTGCTAATGGACCAGTCCTTTTGGAGGTCTCAAAACAGGATTCATCCTTCAGAAAAGATTAAGTGGAGCTCAGCAAGACCATGCCATGACTAGTTCGTAATTGCCATGCTCCTTCATGTCCCGTTTTGGGAAGCTGTAGTAGATCTGTTAGACATCAAGCCCCTAACTCGATTTCTAAAACTTCTGAACTGAAACGTTCTCCAGCTTTGTGATCATGGTCGTCAACCACCCTGGCCTCTAAGTAAGCTCAAGTTGTGGTTGTTGGCTTGAAGATGAGGGGTTTGAGGCGTGGATGCACAAACCTTCTTGGTTTACAGGGGCAGGAATTACATTACTGCTTTTGAGGACAGTCTCACTGCAGGCTCCTGTTCTGCCAGTTACCTACAGCAAACTGGCTCATCAACTTACTGCGGTATGGACAGACAGCATGTGCACAGTCATGGTGGAAGGAGAAAGAAGAAAGGTATATCCACACTCATTAACATCAAATTCTCTTAAAAAAACCTGACCCAACATTATCCCTTCTACCAGCTGCCCTCCATTGCCTTCCCACAGCTAATGCTCACAGTCCAGAGGCTGCTTTGCCCCTCCTGCCCCCTCTCCATGTCAGGCTGTTTTCATTTAATTATTTTATTAAGAATGTTCCAAAGTGAGCTAAGACCAATCCTTACTTTTCCCATTGTGGTACATTTCCATATTCCCCTGTTGTCACAGACTGCCCTGTTTTCACCCAATATTAACAACCACTACAGAGAGGCAGTGGGCAGCAAAGGGATCTCACTCCCATAGTCAAATGCAAGGTCAAAATATTTGCCCGGATGCTGGCAATTGGGTGCAAATGACTATTGAAAGCACAGCTATTTCATACCCTAGCAGTTTAGGAACAGAGGTTGAATGTGAATGCAAGTGGTACAGCACCCTACAACCCATCCAGGGCTTCCTTCGGGTGCGGGCTTGGGGGCTTTTGTTTGGTTTTGGAAACAAGGGAAGGCTTCTGAATCAAAACTGCATTTTCTTCTACTAATTCAGTTTGCGATGTTCTTATCTGGGATGCGATGCACACTGTTTAACAAAGCAGCAGGTACAACTCCAAACGCAGTTTGACAGCACCCAGCTACAAGGGGTTTTTTTTATATAAACCAATGCACTTGAATTAAGATTCTTCATCTAGATAGGGCACACTTAGGATTTTACTGGACTGCTAGGGTTCCCCCCAAGAACTAGCTTCTGTATGAAGAGTTAGATATGATGTTTTATTAAAATTAAAACATTATGTCACACCCTGTATTTTTACAGCTAATTAAGCATAGTTCCAGTGCTTATTCTGGCAAGTTTTTCAACCCAGATAAGTATTTTTACATCACACATACTAACAAATAGTGTGAAAAACATATTATTTCCCATTAGGCTTATGCATAATTGTGAGGTAGGATAAGAATTACTGAGCTGGCAGGTTTTGTGAAGAGCTGGTAGGGGGTTCACAGCTCGGTCTCCGCCTAGGAAAAGCTTCAGCTTGAGCTGGTTTGTGCTTGTGCTGCTCCTGCCGCTGGTGAGCTGGGGTAGCTGCTTTCAGCTCCTGCTTTGTTCCGTGCTTCAATGACGGGAAGAGCAAAATTTAAGTTTTCTAGACCCTGCCTCCCTTAAAACTCTGCTTGTGCCAACAGTAGAGGGACTCCCCCCACACAAGCTCGATCTGCCTGGGCTGTTTTCACCCTGAATCTCATTTATCCACTGAAAATAGATTACATGCACAATGAAGATATTGTAACTTTACCCAACTGTCAAGCAATGCAAGCCCTTTTCAAAGATATTCAGATATTTCAGTACTTTATGTCAGTAATGTAATTCTGTTTCATCAGGCCACTTTCCTGACAACAAAAGCATTTTCCTGATGAAAACAGAATAAATTCCTGATCTACAAAATAATTGACTCTGACATCCTCCACCTCCAGAAAGTTACTGGTGGCTCACCTAATGCTTCTAACAGTCACTTGTGACAAAAACTTGAGCAGAAGCATTCCTACTGCAGTTCATCATGATGGCAAGAATACCGCTCCAAATACAACTGGGGGGAACAATCTGGGGCTAAGGTATTCAGCCTCTAATGGTAGCAGCAGGCTGTTGCTTTTTCTATGCAAATATTTTTCAGAATTTTACATTTTAGGTGCACGCATACATGAGCTACATTTGCACTTCTGTGAGTGGAAAGAATTTTTAGTTGTATTTTCATTTATGCACTCACAGCAATGTATTACCTAAACTTTTTATTCCGATAGGGAATAGCAGGTTAGCTGACAGCTACAGCAAAAAAGCAAACCTATTTTAACTATTGTGATAATAAATGGGACGCTCACCTTCACCCGTTACCCAGTGCTCAGTGCCAGCCCACTGACAAATAAACAGCACCCTTGGGAAAAGTCAAGATAAATGTCCCTGTGTTCATACTGGCTCACATCTCAGCTGAGCAATACTTCTTGGGGCGGTTCAAATCAGAACAGTTGCTCAGGCTGATAAATTTGGCTGATGCTAACAGTCAACTGTAGGCTTTGTTCATTGAAATGAGCTTGCATTAAAGTAAAAAAAATATATTTGCAACAGTTTAGAAGGTGCAAAGGTAACTACAACAACATGTACCAGGATTAATTTGGTTTCCATAGTGTTATGAGTGCATACTGAAGCTTCCTAATTTTTACTTCTCAAAAAGCTAAAAGTACCATGGCCTTTCTGTAAATCTGCCAAAACATGGGCAGCAAACTCCGCATAAATAGGGCTCACGGTGCCGGTGCAAGGGTCATAATCCAAGCTCTCGTGCCTAGACCTGGGATCTTCTTCATTAAAACTGGGAAACACTGATCTGTTCACTGTTTGAAGTTTTAAATCATTTTACTTTCCCATACCTTACACATCCTCACTCGCAGTATATTTCAGCTTGAGAAAAAACTAGGGAGTAACATATCAACCCATTCAAAGCTACCTTTATCAAAAGCAAAAGAAATGGTTTAAGAGCTGACACAGGTTTTAAACCACAGCATCAAGAACACTTTCATTTACAGACACTGTTTAAGAGAGGTCCGATGCAAGCGAGTACCCATCAATACTTACCAGGTGACCACCCAGTGAACAGCTTGAGCACATACACATTCTTAAACTTAGGTATTATCAGGGCAGGCACCGACTTCTTAGCTACACAGCACCTTTGACAGCAGGGACTTAAATATACTTATTTTGTCAGCCAAAAGTATGGTAATTCATGAGCCTCTGCCTGAACCATTTCAAGCATGCTGCATTGGGGCAAGTATTAAGTGCCTGAGTGAAGTGGCTATTTCGGTTACAAATTCAGTTCCCAACTGTTCTGCTACTATTTCAGCAGTGCTGCTTTCCACTGAAAATGGTGGTTTAGTAATTATTCCCTTCTCACACGGACTTCCCAGTTAAAAACAACCAATTTAACAGATTTACTGGAACTTTTAAACATGTTCATAGTTACAGACCTATGACTGCCACATAAACTATATTTTTGACATTGCTGACTAAACAAGGGGTTTTGGTACCTTCTTGACATCTACTTTGAAAATTAACATTTTTCATATCTGCAATTCCATTTCATTAATGAATCAGAAAATTGATCTCCAAGTGATCAACAGCAAGCGACAGTCCCTCTGCCTGAAGAACGGGCACATTCTTTACCTGTTTTATTGGATTGCTGAAAGGGCTAAAACAGTATAATAGTAATTTTTGTAGTTAAGAGGTAGTTGTAAGGCCAGTCAGTGGCATAAGAAGAAATAGATATTCTGAGCTCTCACCCCTTCCAGAATTTCTCTAAGCTACTTGATGTTTCAAACAGACCCGTACATACCAAATTTTCCTTCTGAGAATTACCAAATTTAAGCCATCCTTAAATCATGTCATTTTAAACTCCACATTAAATTCAAAGCTTCTTCAGACTAAGCAGGAAAAAAAGGGTTTCAAGAGTGGTAAATGTACACAAGGTTAAGGTGAGGACTCTCTACTCCAAGCAGCTGCCTGTTGAAGGTGAGGAAGGAGGTGGAGCGTTTCTTCCCACATTTTCAATCCCACTGCAGCATCCCTTCTTTCCCATCAGCCTGGCTCCCGAGACCTCAGGGACCGAGCTGATTTGTTCCAATTTGAAAACAAAGTGTGACCAAATCATTTTTGTTCGGTCACATGTGGATAGGACACTGGATTGAAATTTTTCAATCGTGTGGTATTTGAACTTAAAAACCTTGCCCTCAGAGCATCACGCAAGGTATATTTATCCCTCAGAAGGTTACTTTATATTAAAGCTCCATTTTTACTTTGGTTAGCAGAGTTTGCAGTATTTCTCCATGTGTGCACAACAGCATGGTCTGCAGCGTGGTGGAGCCAGCAGATCTCCTGCTGCAGGACCCCCACCTTAGGGCTCCAGGGGATCCTGCAGACAGAGGAACATCTGCTGATGCTGCTGGGCACAGAAACACCACTCGGAATTCACTGGTTTCACACCAGCTAGGTGCTGTAGCACTCAGCAACCTCAACACCAGGGAAGAGTTAATGATTGCCTTCTGCTCTCAAGGGAAGCTTAATATAAAGTACATCCAACAGCAAGCACCTTCATTTCACATCGTCACTGCGCGTTGATGTAACTGGATAAAAACGCCCAAATAGACTGGACTGTGTTTAAGGGTGAGGGTTTTTCCCATTTTGTTCTTTTGAGCATCCCCTTCTTCCCCACTTTCCATTTGAATCAGACATTCGCACAAATAGCTTTTTGTTTATTAGTATATTAAAATATGATGTTTTTGAAAACCAATAGTTTCAGATCTAGGGAAGTGTCAGAGCAAAGAGATACTATAAGCAGAAACACTGTACCAACTTCAAGCTTGTTAAACAAATTTATGATTTAGAAAAGCAGCTTATTTTACGTGTTACATTTTGCTTCACCCAATATGCAGCGCCAAATGTCCCCGAGACAGAAGATGCACAAAAATACATCATGCAAATCAAGCACCCCCCTCCCCACAAATTCAGGTTTGCAGACAGCAGGGTTAATTTGTAAGACACCAAGCATTCACGTGCTATTAGCCTGACATTTTCCACAGACTTTACAAACATTAAGATTTCGAGTTTGCATCGCACCGAAGCGCTAATGCAAACGGCATGCAGGAAAGGTAGATTAAGGTAACAGAAGCATTAACACCAGATATACTACCATTACTTGATTTCCAAGTTTATGTGAAACAAGCAGTTGCTCTTTTAATTAAGGCTTTTGCAGCTTGCGTTAATAGAGAAGAGTAGCTTTAGAACAATCAGCAGTGGTTCTTACCTTCTGGAATTGGAGTGCAACCCAAAAAAAGGAGAGAAACACCCCTTTAAAAACTTGAGCAAAACAATTGTCTAATCATTAACATGAACCCTCCCCCCCATCCACCAGAACCAAATTTTAAAATTTTCAGGCTACTAACCCAAATACTAAGACCAGGTTACACCAAACAGACACGGGGGAGGAAGATGTAGACCTGTCAGATTTTTTCAGTCCACTTTCAAAGAAGCTGGCATCCAGCTACCGGCCCCAGGCAACTCCCAGGTGCTTTATTTTCAACCTTCACCAGTTAATGAACTTTTTATAGAAGTCAGGTGGACCCTTTGAAATCTCACATGCAGACAGACAGCAGTATAGGAATTTACTTATTCTTTCACCCACCCTCAGCACTACTCACAGCTTACAAATCTGGGTAAAATAGCAGCCCTGCAACCCAGAGGAGTGAGACAGACTACTAGCAGTTTAATGAAGCCAATAGTTACGGTGCAGGAATGAGCACGTACTGCTTCATCACCTGATGAATAGAGTATGATATGTAGAGATTTGAGGTGACCCAACCATGGTGGTTCTTAAATAAGAAGCACGGATGCCCCTGTCCTATCCCCCCCTTAAACACTCAACATGATCAATATCAAATCCACAAGACTTGAACTCAAGGTATTCCAACTCCGTTGAAGATTACCTTTAAAGAAGCTGTGGATTAAAGGATGTGTAAAGTTATTTAAATGTTTGTCAGCTGATGGCTTCAGCTAGCAACAGCACCTTCCAAGCCAGCTCATAATTCACAACTTCACACCCTGAGGGGGGGGAACCAGAGCTGTTTTGTACTAACAGAGCATGACCTGTCTGACATACTGTACCCCAGCTGCACAAAGCAGAAGCAGCCCTTTTAACTGTACTCCCTGTCCACAAATAAGCCTATTAAGGCTTCGAGGTATTGCAGTGACCGTCGCACAACCCCCCCTAGTCCTGCTCTAGTGTTTTATCACCTTTATGGTGAAAAAAATTTTCCCCTCATACCTATCAGAATATCCCATCTTGCAGTTTACGTTTATTGCCTCTCAGTCTAGCACTGTGTATCTCCACGAAGAGTCTGGCTCCATTTTATAGACGCTATTGATAGAAGTGAATGCTCACCAGAAACGCCAACTACCAGACTGTGAAAAGCAGTTTTGGATATAGCACCTTTTAAATATACTGTCATGCAAAGAGCTCAAGCAGGAGAAGTTTCCTGGCAGGGTTAACTACGGACTGCCAGAGCAACAAGCGGTCGCAAAGACTCTAGACCAGTCTACACAGAAAGGTGGGGTTTTGGGCAAAAATTGTTACCTACTGTGGGATGTCACAGCTCTCACCAGGCAAATTTGATCATACATATTATTTTAAGAAGTTGTGAAAAGCTTTATTTGAATAAATTAACACTGTAAACAAACCAAGCGTGTCAAATCTGCTGCCTGCCAAGCCTCGACGGCTGGAAAGACAACTCCTTCCAGCATCCCCTCCCGACGGGGTCCTGCAGCACTGGGCAGGTGAGGGGCCGTAATGCCTAGGCATCAGCTGCTGTCACCAAAATAATTCACCTTGTCCTCAATGCAGACAGAGGCCTTTAGGGAAGACTACACAGGCGACCAACTGAAAGGAGTCCCCTGGCAGACTCTTCCCTGCAGTTCCCTGAGGACAAGTCCCACAGTGTGGAGCGCTTGCTGCCCACGCCTCCAAACACCTCCTGTACAAAGCACCAGCTGGTCAACACAACGCATGCGCAGAAAAGCCTGCTCATATGACGTGAAGATGCTACGTATTACAGTCTTTGCCACTAGAAAAAATTTATTGGTGTGCTTAATTTGTATTCAAGAAGCTACGTGGTCAGCCAAGGTCAGAGAACACTACGGGAACCCAAGTGTCCTCTTGATGCTCTGCTGTAGGGCCATCCTGAAGCACCTCTGGCAGGTTCTGGCAGGTCCTGCCAGCTGTTCCCACCTCCTCCACCCCACTCCCACCAGCCTCCCCACACAGCACTGGCAAGAAAATAAGCTTCAATTTAGCTTTCTCACTTCAGCACATTATTTCCCCGTTTCCCAGCTTCCTGCTGTCACGAGGAATCAGGAGGCAGCGCAAGCAAGAGGAAAATGCAAGCCTGCAGCAGGTCCCATCACCACCTCAAGCCCCTTCCCCTCTCAGGTCCTGCCTGACTAGGGATTTTTCAGCCACAAGCTCAGATGATTAGAGGACACTGAGGAAACACTAAAGATGAGCTCATCAGCAGGTCAAGTGGCCTGAAGCCATTTTAAGAGCAATACCATGAAGGTTGCTCAGACCTGTGCTGGTTTCCTTTGTCAAAATTTGAGTTCTCAGTAACAGTTAGCTCAGCAGTAAAAATACATCTTATTCAAAATATAGACAATTTCAAGTTCCCAACGCACATATATTCATTAAAAGGAGACAGCAAGCAGACTGCATAGCAAGAAGTTGTTTCCTTGGCGTTTTGACTATTGACATCAAGGACAAAGGCAAAACTCTGGACACACTTACTCCACAAGAAATTGTCAAATAGACCATCAAATATTCTATCAAGATAATTCTGTGTATTAGTCAAGTACATCTAAAAGGTGGACAATGGCCTATTCTGTTCCTCAACTAGAAGGTCATGACCAGAATCAGACTGAGCTGATGAAAACTCTTCATTTCTCAAAAGCAAATAAAAGCGTCCAGAGCTATTATGGAGTTTGCTGAAGGATTCAGTCTGCACTGAATATCCTCTGGACTTGTGAAAACGCTGAAGAGCTGGAGAATCTACAGAGGAAGTGAGTTATCATAAGATCTGCTTTTGGGGAGGTAAAGCTATATTAGCAGACTCAAATCCAAGATTTGCAGTCTCACAGTAGACTCAGACCAGCGAACCTTCACGCTGAGTTTTGTACGGCTGCCCTTCCAGGCAGGGGGAAGAGCATGGCTCGGACTCCACATGCAGCACAGCTAGCCAGCAGCAAGAGGCTTGCCTGCTGTCTGCCAGGCTCAGGATGCATGTCTCTTCCATTGTTGGATAGTTTCGGCTTTCCCATTTTCCTAATATTTTTTAAGGTAGAGAAATGAGAAATATATTTTCCACTGGTTATCAATTTAATTCTCTTCACTTAGATGAGTTTTTTTTTCCCTGGGAGAGTCTTTTATTGTAGGCTCATCGTGGCTTTAAAGAGCAGCTTTTACAAAGAGTCTAACAGTTTTGTTAGAGGCAGCTTTTAATAGGGAGAGGAAACTTTGTAAGAGATAATCTATCCTCACACCCAGTGTCAGTGGGATCCAATAGGAACTTCAACCTTTTCAAAATAATTTAAGAACCCTGCATCCTTTTGAAAGCCCTCCTTTCACCCCTACCCTGTGGGGGGTGTTGGGTTTGTTTGTTGTTTTGGAGGAGAGCTATGTGGGAGGAAGAATTTCCTAGTATCAAGCTGCTGAAGGAACAACCAGCCTGAGAATCAAGGCATGGAGGAACATGCAACTTAGCTCCCCTAACCTGTCTTATTTCCTAGCTCTGCAGCAGAAGATAAGGAAATCAAAGTACTGCAGAACAGCTGGGAAATATTTTAGTGGCAAAGCCTTCTGCCAGGAATGAGAAGAGATCACTTTGTTGGTCCTTAACTCAATCTGAGATGCAAGAATACCCTCTAGCAGTAAGCAGCTTCCCTCTTCCTACAGCTATCACCTAAGTCCAGAGTCCAGCCTGACCTTTGCTCATATTTCTGAGACAGGAAAAGACACCACCATCCCTGGAGGTGTTCAAAAAAAGGTGTAGACATGGCACTTCAGGACACGGTTTAGGAGGCATGGTGGCGTTGGGTTGACAGTTGGACTTGATGATCTTAGAGGTCTTTTCCAACCTTAATGATTCTATGAAGTCAATGAGAGAGCTGTTTGCCTTTTAAGTTCATCCTCTCTCCTCTTGCAAGAGAGCGACCAAGTATAGAGTTTTTCCCTACTCAGGCAAGATCCTCATTTCATGGCACACAAGCTACTGGAGGAGTAATACAAATGCAACACTGCTCTGAACTACACAGAAGCTAAAAAGGCCCGTGTTTTCTTTCCAGATGAGGGCAATCAGTATCATTGTAGTTCTCCTCATCACTCAGGAAGACAGACTCTTCACATTACCAGACTCACAAAGGACAAGCTAACCACAAAAATGCAGCAGGCCTCTGATTTTCAGCTAGCAAAGTGAGAAGAAACACAGGAAACCCATTAAGAAACCTTATGGAAGCCTAAAGTTGCAGTGCTGGCAGCTCATTTATACAAGCATCAGACTGAGCAGCTCCAGCCCTGATCACATAAACATCTCCTCGTCTGGAAGCAAGTCACCTCCTCAAGGACGCTCCAAGCTGGATTTGCAGAGCATCTTGCAAGGAATTTGGAAGGACCAACGTGCCAATGAGAAGCGTAAATTAGCCACTGCCTGGAGGGCAGCTAAAACTTGAAACCAAACTGTTCATGACACACTTATCTCTAGTCCAAATATGACGAGTGAAAAGGGGACTTTGGCTTCTATACTTTTTTTCCCCTAAAGCGGTTTAAGAGTTTGTTTTGGTTTATGTTAGAAATTCCATGAATACTTGAAACAAAAGTAGCCAGAGCACCATGTCTGTTTTCATTTTCATTGAGACTGAGCTAGTGTTTAGATGTATTTCCTTGCTTAATTAGTATTTGGGCAAAAAAGTCACTGTGTTTGAACAGAGGTTCACAAGCTAGTATTTTTACACTGTGTCCCCTATAAAAATCCAAGAAAGAAAACATTCATGGCTATTAAGAGAAAAGATCTACAAAAGATATCTTTCGGAGATGCTAACTCTTCAGATACTCTTACACTGATTTTAACACAGCCAAAGAGATTAACAAAATCCAATGAGACGTTAATGGTTTTGATTTAAAAAGCTACTTATCAAACAAATGTGATTCTCTGTTGCTAACTCTTGGTGCCCATCTAGCCCATGCATTCCAGTTTAGGGAACTTTCACAGCTGGTGTTGCCTGGGTTAACACCTTTATCCCGCACATCTTCAAAGCCTCATTTGAAAGTATAAGTGTTACAACATGCTCAGACTTCTCCAAGCTACCTTGCCATCAGAGATAAGGCAATATAGGACATTGGACAAATCTTAGAGCCAGATACGGTAACGCTGCCAATTCATTGAGTGTTTATCCACATGTATTTTATTTTTGCAGTTTGCAAGCATTGACCTGTAGGTAGGAAAGGATCTCATAGGATTAGGGAAGCCTGTCAAAACAGGCAAATCAAGAAAATTAGGATGACAGATCACTCAAAAAGTATAGTTCTGGCTTCAGGATGCCTTAAGTCTCCAAAACTGACACCTCAGAGTACTGGTCTTGGGTTGACCTTTAAAAAAAATCTCGCGATTAAAATTCCTTGAGTACTGGGATAAAATTATAAATACAGGTAAGATAATCGGCCAGTATCACCCAAGGTTTCTGTGTTGCTACAAAAAAGCCCATCTTATGAAAGCCCTAGCCTTGTCCAAAAAATAGTCAGCTTGTCCTGCACATAGCAGAAATTGCTGTTCCTCTTTCTTCCACACTCCTCTCAACTGCCACCCTTCCTCCCTGCAATTCCAAATCCTCTACAACAGTACCAGCGCTTCAAGTCCCCTAAACTCTTTCAACATGCCCTCAAGCTTCCTCCAAAGGAGCTGGCCAAGTGGCAGCACGTGCCAGGAATCATTAGAGCAAAAGAGAGATGGACTGGCTGTGCAGCCAAACAGAAAAATGACTGCTGGACACTAGTTGGGCTCCCCATTCTCTCTGCCTCATTTCAGCGCACCTGTAGGAAAGCCATTTGTCACTTCTAAAACTATTTTCTTTCTGGAAATCAGAGATTTTTTAAGAAGTTAGATATATCTAAGGATTTGAGGCAATAGATGCTGAATTGAGAAAACCCACAACACACACACACTGCAGTCAAAACTGACGAGTTTAAAGATTATGTGGTTTGTGGAAACAGTCTACTACCAACAAAATTTGCAATTTTGTTTAATAAAAGCAAATTTCATTGAGAAACAATTCAAAACACTCAAATGCCTTAACACACATGCTAACAGGAGAGCCCATGTCCTGCCTGCAAACTTATACACCATTTTACCAAACTAAGAGTCTGGCAGCTGCGTGCTGTCTCAAGGCAACCAAGTACAGGGAAATTGCTGTAATCTGCTGTCAAAGGCTTTGCCATGGTTTCCTGCCAAAACCTTGACATAAGGGGACTCAAACTGTGGTGAGCTCAACATGCTCATCTGACAGCTTTTATACCTTCTCTACTATGATTTTTCCTATAATAAACGCTGATTTGTGTTAAGCCCATCTTGTCACAGGCTACAGCTTATCAGAAGCCCAGTCCAGCTACAAACACATTACTGGCACTAACTGGAACTGAATAGCTTAAGAACTGACAACTTTTTAGGTCTTAACCTAAATAAAGCTTTATTACATCAATCTAACATTTAAGGGGAAAGACCACTACACAGCACCCAAGTGTGGCTAAGTCAGTAAGGTGGATAGTTGAATCAGAGAAACTGAGTTTCACATCTGACTGCTCACACAAACATCTTTTGGGATTTAAGATATGAGGAGTTTGTGCTGTCCTGATGCTCACCAGCAGCTCTTCTAGAGAGGAAAACAACTTACTAATCAGCTCAGCCTAAATCCCCAAATCAACTCTAAAAGGAGGGCTTGAGGTTGAGAAGGATTATATGGCACCATGGCATTTCTGTTCTACTTTTTTTTTTTGGCTGTTCGGTGCAAAATTTGGCCTGGCCAGCCAGAGACTGGATCTTTCACGCCACATCTGAGCTCCTGCCCAAGACTCTGCCCCAAAAAGAGCACTCTGAATTGCTAAAAAGGTTCACTATGTCTAAGTGCCTGGATGTTTGCTGGACTTGTGCTTTGCCATCAGCGAGACCGTCAGTACAGACAACTGCATTTCTATTCTTGAGAGTGCCCAAGGGGCTGACAAGCACAGTTGCTGTTTGCAGACATGCCTTTGATGGATTAACAGTATTTAACACAATACTGAAGCTGCCCTAAGGCTGGTAAACCTTTGATCAGACTGAATGTAGTACTGCCCCAAAGCAAAGTGCATCGTCAGGGCAGGAACTAAGCCCCACTTCTGTCACCTCCCTAAGAGCTAAATGAGTATATTTGGTTTCCTTACTTTTAGATAAACTGACATTTTCAAAAAGCAAACCACCTTTGTGTTGTCCACAACTTGAGTGGAAGATCTTGTTATTGACAGCAGAATTTCTGCACTTGGGCCCTTGAATATTTCTGGCAAAGCAGATGGATTGCTGTATTAAACTGGCAAAATGGAGTGGAGAACATAGTTAAGTCAAATTTAGGATGGTTATTTCATTCCAAGATAGAGGAACTGGCACACCCAATCACCTCCCCCCGCTTTTTCTTTGCTCTTAGAAAAGAGAAGTATAAATACTTTCTACTTCATATGGATGGTTGTTCCCTATCTCAGCAAACAAACCTGTCCATCTCTGGGAAATGACTCAAGAATTCAGCTATGGTAACAGCAGTTCAAGATCTGTCATATGAGTTGCTCTGTTTTTCTGAAGCAGATCCATATCACCCAAGTTGGTGCCCTCCTTTGCCCAGCACACCAAACACTCAGTCTGCTCCAGGGAGCGGGGAGCCAGGAAGATCTCTAAAGCAGGTCCACACACTACTCCAGATAATACTAAAGAAAATAGCATGAGGCATAAAGTTTTCTAAATAAGGATTTGTAAGTGAGGCTGCTTTTTTACTTCCTGTATAGCTTTAAGTTTTGTTTGAGGTCATTTCAATTAAACTTACTATTCACTTTTTTTTTTTGAGATGAAATAAAAAAATAGTTAAGTTTATTTCAGTACTTGGAGTCTGAACTACCCGATGAGGTCTAGTCTATAAGAGCTGCAGACCAGAGTCATGCGTACCTGGAAATTAAGTATGACCCTTATCAAGCTTTCTTGGTGAAAAGTACCAGTGACTTGAGAGCTTGTTTGCAAATGGGACCTAGACTCCAATTCTGCAGGTATTTAACATTTCAGTCCCCAAAATACTTATGAGATAGGGGTTAACAGCAAACTAAGCTAAGTTGGAGCCAAAGTATGAATGTGTTTTCCTGGTATGGGTACTTAACTCACCTGATTTCTTTAAGTCCTTCTTTCTGGATAACTTGAAGGATCTCTTTATGGCTCATAGGTGTATTAGGATATTTCTCCAGGACCTGGCAAGCAAAAGTAGATTGAGAAGAAGTTACTCATTTGCATTTTCACTTTCATGTTCAACTGCACAGAAAGCTACATTTAATGGTTTGGACATCTCCAAGGATACAACAGAGGAAGAACTACTGGCCTTCTCACATCTCATTACCACCCCTTCCATCGGAAGAATGTAAGAAGCAAAGAGACTCCAGAAGACTGGCTAGACTTATTTTAGTGCAACTCCCAAATTTTATTTCAAATGCACCACCCATAAATAACGCTTCTTGGAGAATTACATGCTCCGCAGTAACAGGGTGGCTTCACAACCATCAGCTTCACTTGGGAATGCTTCAGGAACTGTCGAGGTCCCTCAGATATAAAACTTCCAAAAACCAAATCCTTAATGTTTGCAAAGTTGAAACAACTACTGATCAGTTTGGTAACTATTAAAGAAGTTTAGGGAAATTTGGGGTTTAACACTGTCAGGGTTCTCTGAAAATCTCTGCACACAGTTCAGGCTTAAAGTTCGTAAATACACTCTAGGAAAATGCTTCCTACGTTAAGTTGCCAAATACACTCCCACCCCTTCCCCAACCCACCCTACACACACTCCAATGCCTAAGGCCACTCACCTCCCTTTCAAGAGGACTAAGATGCAAAAATATCATTCACAATAGCAGACAGAGATGCTGAAGGCTTCTGAAGGAAGACGCCAGTTACTACACATCATTTGGATATTTTAAGCAATATTTGTGCTGGGGGGATGGGCAGGAAATGCCTCATTTCCTTCATCATCTGCTTTTGACCCGTGCCCAGCACATCAACCCTTCAGTTCTGTCTTTAACCAGAAAATAAACCATCAGTATGTTAAGTACAAAAACCTACAAGTGACTTTGCAGAAGGAAATTACCAGTTTTAGTTTCTCTGTTCAACAGCCGTGCAGAATACAGGGCTTCTCCTAAAGCCCTGCGCCTCATTCCCTCCAGGAACACTTAAGTTATCCTGATGGCTGCAGATTTAGCTCTCTTTGGAAAGAGCCTTGAAAAGACCTTGCTGAACTGCAGCATCTCCCTGCTTAGAGAAACAAAGACCTGCGTTTAGCACCATCTTTAGCTTTGGAAGCCCTAGCTGATGTCCTCATCCTGTTAAACAAAGTCTCTTGTTAAGTTATGATAAAGCCTGACTTTCACAGCAACTTAAGCTATTTCCAAAGCTGGTACGTGACTTTTGCCAAGGCTGGCTGGCTGCAGTGAAGCCTACGCTGAAGCACAGCACTGAACACCAGCACAGCATTTCGGCTTCAGTGGCTTCTTGCATAGCAGAATAGCACATATATAAAAAAAAAGTGATTTTAAACCACATTTAAGTGGTATTTGTTTACACTCACTCTGGTATCAGCCTCTGACTCATTCCATTTCATTTCTAGCTGTATTATAACTACGGATGCCCACAGCAAAAGTTTACCAAATTAAGGTGGTGAAGAGTGATTTAAGTCAGACCACTGTGGTTTATAGATTTCTATCAGCTCCCAATTCGTGTTTTCTCAGCATTGCCAATGAGTCGGTATACTTTTATACCATTAACTTGGAACAAAATCTGAAAGCTTGTTCTTCACAGTGTGCTGAAAGCCCCTGGAGGGCAAGAAGAGTTAAGGTTATCTCAATTTCCATCTGTGGTGTCAACTTTTTCATCGCAGCTAGCAAAACAAATTAGGAGAAAAATATAGTGCTATGATTCCATTACCAAAGAACTTTAGGGCATTTGCCATTTCTCACACACAAGAATTTAAGTGTGCATCTTTCTTCTTGGGCACTGTATTTTCATCTTGACTTTCACTAAATGGACATGCTTTTGACAAGTCCCATCTTGCTCATACCTAGAGTGGCAACAACACATTTCATTAGTGTTTCACTAGGCACAACCGCAATGCAAGCTAATACCGTGTTCAACCAGAGAATCTCATCGTTAAGAGCAGAAAGGAAGAAAAGCTTTTCTAACTACATCCTTGCATGCCCACAGGATGCTTCTACGTACTTCTCCCAGGTCACCTGTCCCCATGTCTTCCTTCCATAGGACTTTTTGCTGTAGTTGAGCTCAGCAAGATTATCAGTCTGGCCTCCTGCCACACCTGCCTGGCTTCCTGCAAATCATGATGGACCACTCCTGTGCTCTGAGAAGGTTGCTCTTGAAGATCAACCAGCTCTCCTGGGTTTCTCTGCTCTACAGGAGAGATTCCTGTAGGATCCCACATACCAGTTCTCTGAACAAGCCAAAGCCAGGCATTTTTAATCCTTCTACTCACTTTCTTCATTTCCTTCATTAAGATCTTCAGATCTTAAACTCTCATTTCACGGTCACTGAAGCCAAAGGTGCCACTGTGCACCACTGCTTATATTCCCAGTCAGCTCTCTTCACTCTGCTAGATCTCCTCTAGCCAGTTTGTCCAGCACCTGGCTCAAAAAGTCGTCCTCAAGCAATTCCAGAAATCTCCTAGATTGGTTGTGCCCTATATCACCTTGTGCTTCCAGCAGATGCCAGGGCAGAGCCAGAACCAACTCTCCAATCATAAGGCTTTTTCCAGGTGTCTAAGAGGGTTCATCCACTTATCCATCAGCTGGTCTGCAGCAAACACTCTCTGTGATGTCCCCTTTGTCACCTTCCCCTCTGAACTTAACTAAGATAAGCTCTCAATTGAATCATCACCAGTTACTCAGCACGGCTCTGCACGTTCCTAAAGCTGTTCTTTAGCACAGAAGGCAAACCTTTCTTCATTTTCAATGTCTCTCCTTCCACCTAAAGCCCTCCAGTCATCCATCCCTCCATGAGTTTAATCTCACTAACATCCAGGCTCTGCACATAACAAGAGCTCATCAAGAGGGAACCAAGCTATTAGTATCAAAACCACACACAGACCTCTAATTCCTTACGTCCCATGCTGAACACATCTACATACAAGCATTTCAGCCTGGCCCACGGATGTGCTGGGGAGGTGCAAGAGCTTCTCTGGAGAAGTGGAAGAGGCTCCCTTGTCACAGACACCCAAGTGCCTCTCTTCATCCTATACTTTTCTTCTAGTTTTCAGTCTCCATCCCACAATTAACCTAGTTTAAAGCCCTCCACACTGTTAGCAACCATGTTGCCAAAGATGCTTTGGTCCATCTTTATCAGATGGATCCCATCTCTTGCCATCAGTCCGCATTCCTTAAAGAGTCCCATGGTCATAAAAAACCCACCCTGCCTGTAAATACTAACTGTGCAGGCAGAAGCTGATGCTCAGACAACATCTGCCTCCTGCCTACCCCTTCCCCATTCACCAGCAGGATCTAGGAGACCACCTGAACCCCCAGGCCTCTGAAACTTGCTCCCAAGACCTGGCATTGACCTTTTATCTGCTCAAGGTCTCCTTTGGGAGATCTTATTCCATTTCCAATATAGAGACGATGCTGATGAATTGGGGCCGGGGGAGCAAGGAGGATATTAGGGCCCCCAAGATGCTCAGAGGACTAAGACACTTTCCCTGGAAGAGAAAGTTATAAAGGACTTCTTGAGCCTAGAGGCTGAAGAAAGCTGAAAGAAAAAAGGCTGAGGGTAAGACGTCGTAACAGCCTTCTAGTACCTACGAAAAGGTTAAAAAAATGGTGCCTAGTGGAAGAAGGATGACACCAGGTAAAAGCTGAAACAAGAGAGAGGTGCCAAGTGAGTATAAGGAATAACATTTTCATAATGAGGACAGTCAAGAAATGGAACAGGCTGTGCTATTTCCATCTTTGGAGGTTTTCAACAAGACCTGACTGGATAAAGCCACAAGCAATGTGGTCTAACCTCAAGCTGCTTTGACGGCAAAGTTGGATTAGAGAGCTCCTGAGGTCTCTTCCAATCAGATTATCTTATGATCCTATAGGTGCCCACATGCATGAATGGCAAGGGGTAGTAGTCCACGGACCAGAAGAACTCTACAAACTTCTCCACAACATCCTGGATCCAGTCTCCCGGCAAGCAACAAACTTCCCAAGACAGCAAGTCTGCTCAGTGGATGGCTACCTCAATCCTTCATTGAAGGAAGTCTCCAGCCATTATCACCAGCTGCTTCCTCTTGGTGGCACTGGGTCACACCCATAGACCAGGCACAACCAGCCCAAAATTTGCCAGTCTGTCAGAACTGACTCCTCCTCTTGTGTTGCCAGAACCCTATACTTGTTCTCCATCCGAACATGTGCATGCAGAGGAAGGCTTTTTGCTGCTCCAAGTGAGAAAAACTTCCATCTTCAACACTGCCCCTGACAAGGGAATGCAACTTTTTTATCATCTCCTGAGTAGCGTGGGGCTTGGGCTGTCACAAATAACCGGTTAATCTCCCATTTGTCCTCCCTAGTGCTGCACAGTCTGCTCACCTCCTCCCACAGGTGGTTCACCCAGAAACTCAAGCAGAGCCTACGCTCCACTGGTGAATCACAGAATATCTCAAGTTGGAAGGGTCCCATGAGGACCATCGAGTCCAACTCCCTGCTCTGCGCAGTACTACCTAAAACTAAACCATATGACTAAGCGCATCGTCCAGATGCTCCTTGAACTCTGACAGGCTTGGAGCCATGACCACTTCCCTGGGGAGCCTGTTCCTGTGACCAACCACCCACTCAGTGAAGAACCTCTTCCTGACATCCAATCTGAACTTCCCCTGACACAGCTTCATCCCATTTCCTCATGTCCTGTCACTGGTCACCAGAGAGATATCATTAGCACCTCCCCCTCCGCTGCCCCCCTTGAGGAAGCTGTAGACTGCGATGAGGTCACCCCTCAGCAATGAGGTCACCCCTCAACATTCTCTTCTCCAGGCTGAACAAGCCAAGTGACCTCAGCTGCTCCTCATAAATCTCGCCCTGGAGGCTTTTTACCATCTTGGTTGCCTTCCTCTAGACACACACTAATAGTTCGATGTCCTTCGTATATCAAAGCACCCAAAACTGCACAGAGTGCTCAAGGTGAGGCCGCACCACTGCGGTGTAGAGTGGGACAATCACCTCCCTACCAGCTAGCGATGCTGTCCTTGATGCACCCCAGGACACAGTTGGCCCTTTGGGCTACCAGGGCACACTGTTGGCTCACACTGAACTTGGCATCAACCCAAACCCCCGGATCTCTTTCTGCGGGGCTGCTCTCCAGCCTCTCATCCCCCAATCTGTACTTATAACCAGGATTACCCTGTCCCGGGTGGAGAATCCTGAAGCTACCACCATCTTCAATCCTGGCCTCCAGGAGGAGCACCAGGCATTCCCTGCAGTCTTGTCTGGGACAAGGCCCCTCAAACTGGTGGTGGGGTGTTCAGCCACTGCAGAGACTGACATCCTATCGTGGTGTCACCACCATTGGTGTGCCCACTGAAGTAGTCTGGTATGCGAGCAAGTATACACTTTTGCTAGCTCAGTTTGATGGTGTTAAAGGTCCTGGTGTTGAGGTGAACTTTTCTTTTGTAAGATTACACCAAAGAACATGAGATAGATCAGGAAGACGACAGATTAGGAATAAAACTTTGATTAGAGGAGCCTGAGTAGTAAGGAGAGCCACTTTTTTTTCCTTCTTGCCTACAGTTATCCACCTTCAAGAATACACATGAGTAACACTAGGCTGTAACAAACACAGCACTGAATGAAAGAAGACTGATTCAATGGGTGACACAGCTGTGAGCACCCTTGGAGCAAGCTAACAATGGGATTTGAGCTGCTTGTTTTCCCTCCCCAGCTTGAACATGCCATTTCTGAATGGAAAGCCTAGAAGAGCAAAGAACATATCAATAGAATTGTCAAAAGGCAACTGAGGATCATGTGTTGTTGGTCTTGCAAAGGAAGTTTATAGCTCTGCGTGGTTAACTACAGAATAGCATCATGCATCCAACATAGATTTTATTGGCTTAATTCATCTGACATTCTGCTCAGAGATGCCTCATAAATTCTTATCTATCAGTATCTTTGAAAGACAGTTTTACCTGCCAGGTCACAGTGCAAACCCCGATTTATTTTCCATTGGCCTGGATATACAAGAATATTCATCTGAGGACATGACTCAGGTGGTTTCTAAGTATAGAACTGCGGCATTTTGCTAGAGCCACTAATGTAGTGCCACAAGCCTGGGTACTGCAAAAACAGATCAATACAAAATGGCCTATTCTCAAATGTACAAGAAAAGTGTTTGTAACTCCAGGTTAACCGTTAATGCTGACTTCAAAATAATGCAAATCTGTATCTCACGATACTTAGTCAGAAACACACAAGTAGCCAAAAAGGCTGCCTGTCCACTGGGAGAGAAGACTGAGCTCCCAACATCTAGACCCTTCATTGACTTGACCCCAAATGGTCAACAGATGGAGGAAAAATTTATTTTGCCACCCTCTCCCCACCCCACAATACACCAATAACAACAAACTGCATGAAATTGATGCTGCTAACAATATAGCTTGAGACTTTTAAGGTGTCACTTTGCTTCCAAACCCAAACAAAACTCTGGCCATCTCTACTGAGGAAAGACTTTTAAATAGTCTTCATAGACATGATTATCTGCTATCAGATTATCTGCTATTTGGCAATTAGTAAAAAAAACCCCCACACTTCAAAACATTAGGGTTGGTACTGGGTCCAAGACTGTTTTCCATGGATGACCAGAGGACAGCACAGAGTGCACCCTCAACAAGTTCACAAACAATACAAAACCAGGAGGAATGGCTGATGCACAAGATTCAAGTGCAGCCATTCAGAGGGACCTTGACAGGCTGGAGAAACAGGCAGACAGAACCCCACCTCAAGACCCCAGGGAAATGCCAAGTCCTGCACCTGGGGAGAAACAACCCCTTGTTGACCATGAGCCAGCAGTGTACCCTTGAGGCAAAAAAAGGCCACCGGCACCCTAGGCATCACGAGGCAGAATGCTGACAGCGGGTTGATGGAGGTGATCCTTCCCATCTGCTCAGCATTGGTGAGACGGTATCTGAAGTGCTGTGTCCAGTCCTGGGCTGCCCAGTTCGAGACACACCAACAGACTAGNAGGGGGGGGGGGCGGGGAACGGACACGCTGAGAGACCTGGGATTGTTTAGCCTGGAGAGGACAAGACCCAGGGGGATCTTATCAATGTGTATGAGCACCTGATAGGAGATTGTAAAGAAAACCAAGCCAGGCTCTTCAGTGGTATCCACTGAAAGGACGCGAGGTAATGGGCACTAGTTGAGTGTGGTGGTGTTTGGGTTTTTTTCTGATGGTTTTTTTTTTAATTATAATTCTAACAGTGGTCAAACACTGGAAAAGGTTGCCTCGGGTAGCAGTGGAGTCTCCACTCTTGGACTGGACAATGTCCTAGGAACCTCACTTTCAACAGTGGTTGGGCTAGACAATCCCAGAGGTCCCTTTCAACCTCAATTATGTGATTCTATGACACAGACCTTCCTCAAGTCATCAAAAGAAACTGATTTAGTCACTAAAGGACTGAGGTTAAGTATCACCACGTAATTCTGTGTTCCCCATGCTTTCTAGCTGACCAGGTTAAATCCACAGGAAGCATTTCCCAAGCCAAGCTGTGAACCACTTTCCACAGGCTACTGTGAGTGCTGAACAATGCATGGCAAGGAATGGGAAACTCACAGAGGATATTAATACAGAGTCAACACCTTAAGTTTAGGATCTTCACTCAAAGACAGCTAGGAGAATATTTTGAGGAAAAAAAACCAAACCAAGAATCACTCCACACTCACCTTTTTTTTTTTTTTTTTAAGAATTTTCCTTAGCCATCTGTTATTATCTATTCTCAAGACACTATTGTGATACATGAATTTGATTAGACAATACAGACATTCTTAAGATGACAGAAACAGCCTTCAGAAAGTATCTATGGAAGTAGTGATCATGTAAACTAACCAGCTACACAGCAAGAAGGGATCTCAGACTTTCACTTATGATAACTGGAAACACCGGAAGGAAGGAGAAGACGATGCAGAAGCATGCAGAAGGGGAAAAATATTCAAAAAGCTTAGCATTCTCATTCTTCATCTTAAAATACTGGAAGAACTAGCACATGAAGTTGCAAGCCTAACAAAATAAAGCAAGTTACGGTCAGGAAGAGAAGTACAGATTCAAAGTTTTATGGTTTTTAATCTGAATAGCTACCTGTAACTTTGACACGTAAGGCATAACTGCAGAAAAGGGCCCTCAGATTCACTATTCCTATCCTGTAAAATAGGCATTGGAAACCCTTTCGTTATCTGAAAGTTCAAGAAGACATCTTCTGATGAGGAAAAATAAAATACCGCCATTATAGCAAAAGCATGAACAGGAACACGTCGTTGTCTAAAGGCTTTTGGATCACTGAAAACATTTTATCCGGTGAATGCTAAGCAATTAGGAATGGTTTAAATAGAACAAAATCATGAGAAGGGTCCAAGATTTGGGAAACACGCACGACACTTAAACTTAGTCTAGACAAGCTCATCTGGAAAAACAACTTTTCTGGCTGAGCAGCCATGGCTTCTTCTAACAGCAGAAAGTTTGCACAAGAATTTAGAGACTTGTTTACAGTGGTCAGATGCTTCCCAGAAACCTCAAAGCACACACATCTCCTGTGCAACCTGATCCCCGACCAGATCTAAGGACAAACCAGAAATGAAGAGGTTGGACAACCCACCCCCGAGAGTGGTCAGGGGACTCTGAGTCGCCAGTCCTGTCTTTTCCAAAGGCATGCAGCCCCCCATCAAATAACTTCAAGCGGCATGCCAAGTGTGCAAGTATCCCAAATAGGGGTAACGCACATTTAAATCCGCACGAGCCACACCACCGCAGGACTGCTTCACGTATCAAAACACGACTGGCACACTTTTATCCATAAGTCCCTTTAAGGAAGGGGCACAGACGCCAACAACAGCCCCGAGACATTAACCCAGAGCGTTTGCTCCATGCCCATTTTGGCTCACTGTGGTTTTGCTAACTTTAGCTAATCCTGCACTGTAGGATCAAAGTTTCTTGTGTTGGGCAACCACCACCACAGGTGAAATAGATAAAACGACTAGCTTTGGCTACACAGGACCAAGATTAATTTGCACTATCCTGATAACAGTTGTCACCTCATGCTCTAAGAAACTTGTTTAATACTAACTCTCAGCCTACTTAGATAAGCAAAGCAGTTCGCATCTTCAGATGCAGTAATAACTCTGTGCTGCTTTACAAGCTGATCCAGAAGAACCAGGTACAAGGATTAAAAAAAGAGATACACCTTAAGTACCTTCTCTCTCTTCTGCCCTTTTAATCCTGTATCAGATCTTTCACTTGAGTCCTTTTTTAGTTACTGTGTGTAAATAAATAAAAACTACTACCACCTGCCACAGAACTGAATTTGAGAGGCATTTTAAAATTAAGGGTCAGGATTTATAAATTGCCTTCGCACTACACTCAGCATTAGCCAAGACAAATCCAAAGAACAAACCAGCAAGTGCCAACACTGGGTACTGGAAAAGTCTCATTACTTCAGCCTAGCTATTAATACTGAAAAGCGCTGGTGTTCAATATAGGTGAAGCCGTATATTTGAGATGGTGTCACTGATGCTCAAATTATGCCACCTTAGGTGTTGAAATATTCTAGGTGGCTCATTGTTAACAAAAACCATTAAGAGAGTTATCTGTTTTATAGCATGCATTGCTTTGCACCCTGAAGCTGTCCTGGTTTCTGCAAAGGTTTCCAAGAAAACAGGATCATCAGAAGGAAAGGTATTTGCTAATTTCACATCTTGGAAGAAAGGCAGTTTTCTTACTCTTACAGTAGTTAGGGTGTGAAAAATTTATTCACACCACCTGCAATTAAATTTAAAGCATTACATTTCAGAAGCAAGGTAGGCAGCTATATCAAGTGGACCCAGAAAAGTGAGTCCCCTACGAGCACCAGCCTACCACACCAGAACAAAGACTCCAACAAAACACATTAAAAACCTCTGCTCTTCAAAGCAGCTCAGTTTTTCCACGTTTCCCAGATATCGCTGATTTACAAGCATTGGCAAGAGGGGAAGATTGTGTCACACCTCAAATCTACTGCAGAATAAGCAAAACCACATTTTACCCAGGCTGTTTACAGGACAAAAAAAGCAAGCTTGCAATTGCATCCGAACTGTTGAAGCAGATATCTGACATGTTTCTTTAGCCAAGGGGAGAGAACTGCGGGGCGGTTTAGGTGTACCAGAGACCATACAGAAGCAATAGAATAATGAGAGTTGGGGCTCTTGCTGCATGAAATCCTTGTCATTACAGTATCCCTTTTAAAGAGAGGGGCAATTCTGGAATGCATGATAAAAACAGGGAAACACCCCAGTGGAAGATGTTTCAAGGCAAGAGATACTATAAAAGGAAAGCAAATTTGACAATACAGATTATTTCAAGGCTCATCTCTCTTCTTATGGTTTTGCTGAACTCAAGCTCAAAGTCCATATTCTGCTTCCAGGTTCCAGGTTGAGCTATTGCAACACGATCCAGACGAACCCTCAGCTCTGGCCGTGCTGCCTACCAGTGTTCCCGACTTGGAGAATGAAAAGCAAAGACTCAAGGATCCCCAACACAGAAAGCTGCATTTCCAGCATCTCCCTGTACAACAAGGATTTGCCCATAAGCAAGTGTCCTCTTAACCTTAAAGGAAAATATTTCTACTATGAATCTGAACTTGCTGCTCAAATCAGTGGTGAGGGCATCCAGGTCCCAACCAGCAGGACAGAGGAGGAGGAAGGATGGGGGTGAGGAGGAGGATGGGGTTGGAAGTGCGGGCGAAGGGGGGGCATGCCAGCACACATCATCTCCCAGGTGGCCCAGCCCACAGTTGGGAGCAGCCTCCACCTCAGTTTCTGGACCTCAGAGGGGACCTGTGGTGACCAGCAGCGATGCCTTCGGTAAGGCTGGCAACCCCAGCGCTACGGCATGGAGCTACAGGACAAAAACCATCAAAATGAAAGAACTCACGTAATAAAAGTTCACAAGAATCAGTGTGCCGATGCATCAGTGTTAAGTGCAAATAGGAGGGGTTTAAAAGTTAAAAACAAACCAACCTCTAAACATGATTACCCAGGGTTGGCTGCCTTGGGAGTAGTTTGCCATGTGTTTTCCAGCCTTAACCCCAAAACCAAAAGAATCTCATCTCATCTCTACATCAAAGCTTTCACCTCATTTTTAGAAATCTTTTTAAATGAAATCAACAACCCTTCTCGCTCTAAGCCCCACGTAACAGCAGTCTGTTCTCAGTGGGAACTCCCCAAAGCTACAGCAATTCCCATGTGCTGCACTGGCCGAGCTGCAAGATAACACACACTTCTGAACGACACAGACTGAATAGGAGGGACGACTGTCCACACAATTAAATTTTTGGTACCGGACATTGGTACAGCCAAGGTTTCGCTCCAAAAATACACCAAACACTGACCCACACGTCATGGATGCAAACTGACCAGTGTTACCAATGCTCTTTAAATGAACGCAGTAAAGAGAAATCTAAGTGTCTTAGGCCACTATATCTGCAAAAAATGGGACATTTATCTCCCCTGAACTGCACCCCAAGTGTCTCTAGTGAGTAGAGATCTTTGGTTACACAGAGTTACATCTCTGGTTTAACAGTTAAAACTGTTATGATATCTTCTCATACAATACTAGACAGACCAGAAAATCTCCCCATTTTGGATTTTATCCCTTTCTTCAATCCTTTGACAGAAGAGGAGGGGGGAAGCCACAGGAAGATAATCTTAAAGCACAAGAGCAAGACAAAGGGCCTGGATAATATTTATCAACTGATAATTAAATGAAAACAGCTTAGGAAGAAAGCAATGAGAACCTCAACTCTTACACCTTTGTGTTTAGTCTACAGTTGTCAAAACCAGTAAGAGCAAGGGTGTTAACTTGGAGATGTAGTTAGAAGCTGAAGATCCAGTCTTAGCTTAGGAGGGATTTCCATATGTACTATTTTATCTAGATTCTTTTCAGAAAGATGCAGACTAGACTTACGGTTCCTTACATTCTGTCATTCTCCTATAGCTTCTTACCAGGAAAAGCAAAATTAATCTTCCTTTAGAGCTCATAAGGACACTGCAGTGAACCCCCCTGTGCTAACAAAAGATAGGAATTAACTAAGCCCACCACTGCTCTTCCTCTTCCCAGTTCCACCTGCTCTCAGCTCTAACTGCTCAACTTGAACAAAGCTCTGGTTAGTGGGGATTTCCACCCAGAAAGCTGGACCATCATGTAGCTACTAACACTCTGCTCTGCTGGTATTTCAGTATACCACATAATCCAAACAGGACCAGGTTGTTCGGAATCAGACACTTCTTTCCAGTGAAATACTGGAATACGTCACTTGACTGTATATTCCTGAGCATTACTGCTAATAGATGCTTCTCAAACATTTATCCCCAGTATGACTATCAGAAGAAAGCCCACCACCAAACACATATCTGCTTCCAAGATTAACTAATCATCCTTTTGCAGGCACTCCTTGTGGAATATCACATTTGCAGAAAGAAACTTCATGCGAAGTCGCCATAGGAAGCCTTACAAGTGAAATACCCCAGGAATTCCCGTCAGCAGCTGCCCGCACGCTCAGCTGAACCCCGCTCACTGAGGGCGGGTGTCAAGTGCAAGCGAGCCTCAGCAACTCAAAGCAAATCCATACAGTATGGCCTTCCTCTTCCTGGAGCAAGATTAGTGGGGAAGGAAGGACAGAAGTAGTAATTCAGCTTTTAAGAATTAAGATAAATTGTTCTAACTGAATTTAAAAAACCTCAACTGTGATAGTTGTTTTTCATCCTACCAGCGTGCCTGGTGGGAATCAAAGGGCAGAAAATACAGTTTCTAGGTACACGCCACCTATATTCACGTCACCTCTTATCTGCGTAAGGGAAAGCTCAACAAAATCAGGGAGTACCTTAGGGATGTCCGTGTGGGAAGTCTTTCATCTTATGATGCATTAGCCAACGTTCAGGCCTATGTGGTGCATCATCTGCAGAAAGTTCTGTCAAGTAGCCCTACACCCATGTCAATACTCTTTCATTATCAGTGTTTTCAACAGTTAAGTGAAACTTTCTTAAAAAAGAAAAGGTATCTGTATCACTGAACTCCACCTAAATCGTCGGTGCTCCAGCAAAGTGCCATAGCACCACTGCTTCCCTGTCAAGGCACGGGGAACTTGCCAGAGGTCAAGCTTTCCTGATGCCAGCTGCCCATTCACTCCTCTTTAAAGCCACCGGACTGTAATTAGGCTAAACCTGATGCAGAAGCAATCTATGATTCCTAATTACCTGTCACTTGTTTCACATTGCAAGACCCTAAATTTTACTGAGAATAAAACTGTAGCATCTGGGAATCTGACCTTCTACTAGCAGGAAAAGCAGAGGGAAAAAAAAAAGCAATTCTGGCAAAGCCATTTCAATCTCATCTGTCAGCAAGTCTTCCCCCTTGCCTTTTAATACCCTCGCTGCCTTGCCTTGCTATTTGTGGCTCTCGAAAGTTGGAAGAATAGGATTTTCTCAATTCAGGTCAGCTTTCAACACTCTTCTGTATGAAGAATTTCTACAGTTCTTGTTAAGGTCTGGTATTTTACTGACAAAACAGAAACATCAAGTTTCAGAAGTACTAACAGCATCCATATTAAGTTTTGTTGGAGCAGCACGTGACCATTTCCCCCACCCTAAAAGTGCCACACCACCAAGTTATCCGCGTGTCTCCATTACATCGCTATCTTCCATCTTTAAACACCAAAATGAGAAAAGCTAATAGATAACTAAAATATACTGTTAGAAAGTACAAGCTGGAAACAAGGCTTTGAACACTTCCACTGCTGTGTCTTTTCCAGCAGATTACATCAGGAACGAGCTCTTCCCAGTTTCAACTCCAGGTCTTCAGGAAGTTTAGCAATTGCTGAACAAAACCGAGCATTTAGTGCTGATTACTAGGCAAAGAAGGATGAACATGATGACAGGGAACCCACTCCGTTTATCCTATGAAATGAATCATCACCTTCTTTCATACGTACCAAGGCTCAAGGCTAACTAATAGCTTCAGAGCATTCTCAGGGCACCAAATTAGCATGCACCTCACTAAAATGCAGCTACACCACAGGCAAGCAGCTCCTTAGAAGACTGCAATGAATCATTCATGAATACAGGAGCCGAAACCCTTGTTAAGGGAATTAAAGACATCCCCTCCCCCAGACCTGTCCAGCACAAAACAACTCTTACTGGGTGATACTGTTAAGTTTTCTTTTACAGCTCATCCTTTGCCAGAAGTAAGAGTTGGCCGTACTTTTCAGTTTAAGAAAGTGATCAGAGTAAGTTCTGCCCATGGAACTATGACAGTGTATCATGCCAGTATTCAAACTTACGTAAGGTAAAAGCCTCATGGGAACTTGTGTGGTTGGGGGTTTTTTTTGTTTGCTTTTGTTGTGGGTTTAGGTTGGTGGGGTGGTTTTTTTTTTTCCCCCAGCAATCTGTCCATCAAGGTTTAAGCAAGAGATTCTCCAAGACTGGACATGAAAGAGCACCTTAGTCCATTAATGTTTTCAGCCAGCTTTGGCAAAAATGCATTTTGGAATTCTTGCTACCGATTATTCCCTTAGATAAAGGAGGAATTAAAATTGGGCAACCTAATGCTGTAAACATAATCATCACTTACACTTGGGCTTCTTTTCCTGGAAATAGAATTTAAGCTTCATAAAAGCCATGAATCCACAGCAACTTGAAGAGTTATTAGCTCAATCCCCTGCATGCTCTGGAGGGCCAGGCAGCAATACCTGCTCATGAGGTTACATCTCAACCTCATCTCTAATGTGGACCTCTTACCTCCTGGCCATTCCCTTCTAGGAGGAGAATTCCAGCTGCAGCTACAGAAGCCAGCAATAGCTGCAAATTTCCTTATACTCTCCTTCAGCAAGAAATAATCTTTATGCAATGCAAACCTGCTACAGAGAAGTGGGTCAGCTATAAAAAAAAAAACCAAACCAAAGTGTATGTGAAATTCCTTTTCAGTCAGTCACAACAGACCAGAGTGCTGGGCAGAGGCAGCATGCAAAGCACCATTTCACTCCAGCAGCAATGAGAGGAGCTAAGAGGAGGGCTGAAGGACTTGACCTAGATTGCAGTATCTTTTCTACTCATCCAATTAGCCAAATGCTATGCAAGGTCTTAACCAGAAATGAGGTCAAGAAGGAATGGACAATTCCACGTTATTAGAAACCAAGTGCCATTAAATGCCAGTGCATGTTATCATTTTATGCAGCGTTTGAGACTGCAGTGTGTCACACCATTTTTAAACGTGTTTGAACAGTAGCATGAAGAGGCGAGATCCAGGAGTCATGTTTCGCCTCGAGGACCCGGTCAGGCAACGGCACAACTCGGAGCTCAACATGAACTTCGAGGAGGACACGGGAGGACATCAGGCTATGGTGCCGCAGCAGCTCCATGGAAGCTCACTGCTTGTTTCTGCTAAGATGCACGACTGGAGAGGCAAGGCAGAACAGGGACATGGGTCTAAGAAGTTGTACACCACTACCCAGCAGAGACAGGAACCTGGCTCCAAAATTGCCTGTATTTGTGAACGTTTCGTTTCGAGGATACAGCCGAGGGGAAACAGAAGTGCTGCTTCAAATAAACCATTTCTGGATTTCTGAAAAGCTTGTCCAAGGAAAGGCAACGTGACCATTCTGCAGCCTACCCTGTGCTCCCGTCAGACTTCTAAACTCCCACCTGGATGCTTGATAAGCTCAGCTTAGAGTGGAGAAAGAACAGTTTGAAGGAAGCTTGACAGGATTATATCAACCTCAAACACTGGTAGAAGCTTCATGTCTAGAATGGGCAAAACGCAGAAGTGACCATCCCTACAAAACAACTCAAAGCTTCTGGACTTAGAGCTTACATCCCTGAATTTAGAACACCACAAACAAAGTGGAATAGCACCTCTGAGGGCTTACATGCAAGATGCCTGCAGCAGTAACGCATGTATGAGATGGGAGAGGGGCGATGTGTATCAGTGGGGACTGACAGAGTAGCCTTCTCAAAAAAACAAAAAACCTCCCCCAAAACCCCAAACAAAAACCACCATCCCCACCCCCCCAAAAAAACCCCAAACCTCCCCAAAACCCCACCAAGCCCCTGCGCATTATCTCTCAAGGTTTGAGAAGGCTAAGGAATTATACAGTAATAATCTAAAAGTGATATGAGAAGGTCATGATTAGCAAGAGACAATTATTAAGCAAGACCTGCTGAACTGCTCCTGGCTGTACATTTTGGCTCCCCCATACAGCGCAAGAGTTCAGAATTCGGTTCCAAAATACTACAAAGTTGTCACCTTTGCACATATATGCTTTTTTCAAGTATAGATGGTCTTAAGCTCCCAATAACTGTTTGTGGAAACAAAATGAATAAGGTTAAGCCCTGTAGTTGTGCCTACATTTAGCTAGTGAAAGGACAGCATGGGACAGGCAGCAAGGTGGTGTCAGTCTGGTGCAGGTCACCAGTTCCCAACAAGAAAATAAATGGCAATGCAATTGGAGAGCAAACACCAAAGAGGTCAGAGTCCCAAAACCTGTGCATAGCAGCCCAACAAGGAAGTCTCAAAAATAAACAGTCCTCAGACAGCCACCCTGCACGGGGCAAAGAGCTAAACTGAAGCCAGCTCTTGCTTGAATAAGGTAGCACACCAGGCCTGCAAGGAGTTTTCAGTATGTATATATGAAAGCATGGGCATGTTAAAACCAACACGACCAGCTACTAAACTTAGACAAGTTATTTTACTTAACTTACTGCCAAGAAACCACATTTGTCTCAAATGACTGGATGCCCTATTAAAACACCAAACTTCTGCATGCTGAAGTGTCCATGCTGATGCTGAAAGATGGTCCTGCACCTTTGGCACATCTCCCTTCCTCCAGGCTGCGTAACCACGTGTGCTGGCAAAGTGGTAAACAAGATCAGGGATCTAATCCGAGCTAAAAATAATTTTACCTTTAAAAAAAAAAAACCCAAACCACCCACACAGACTAGTTTTACAATTCAGCTTGCCAAGCAGCTTCACGCACTCATGGGACACTAGAAAAAGGGGCCAGTGCAAGGGCAGAGCTGACACACACCTCCCCATCTGGCAGCCGCAGCAGCTTGAATAGTTTGTAAACCAGCCTTTGACTTGCAAATAGCACACAGGACCTGCAGGAAGCAGGTAACTGCATCTCCTGTGGGCGCCAGCCTGGGATCCTGCCCAGGTTCATCCTTCTACTAAGGAGAGTCCAAAAAGGAAAGTAAACATTCATGACAGGACATGGTACAGACAAAATCATCAAGTTTCATGGTGTAGTTTTACGGATTTGTTAACCTTTACTTAGAATGCTGTACTTCTCTTTAGATTTTACCATTTGATGCAATAACCTCTGAATGCAAGATCGCTGTTCAACATCTTACACACACATTTGCAGGCTGTTTTTCAAATGCAAGGAGCATGCTGCGAGCCAAAGCCACTGCAGCTATTTTTATCCTGTGCATTAGACCTTGGGTGCTTGAGCTATGATGCATGGAGTCAACAAGTTCATGTTAAGGATGATCTGGAAAGATCAACTTGACTTGCGCTCCTGGTTGCCAGAGGTGAGATAGCAAGCCTTTTAGCAACAACACTGACAAAAGACAGCACAGATTGTTCCTGCTGGACAGGTATTTACAAAATGTCCAACTGAAAAGCATCTTTAGCCATGATCATCGTTACACTAACAATACTTTGGGTTGTTTAAATGCACCAGCTTAACTGAAGTCACCAAAACATGCACCAATTGAGTAATATTTATTACCAATGATGAGAAAAAACCTTATTTAAAACATCATTTAAGAACTCCACCTTCTTCTAATAATTAAGAGTGTTTAAAAAAATAAATCAGATTACCAGAAGAATATCAAAGCTACTTCAGCTTCTAAAATTTGTCCTCCAATAATTAGAGCCAGGATAGGATTATCAACCTTTTGTCCTGTAGTAAAACAGTTACTACCTTTTATGTTCCTTTAACCTTGCTGGAAAAGAGGGTTCTCTTTCCTATTTCAGCTTTCACATTAGTCAGAAAGCTGAAGCAGAGACACCGTGGGAAATTTACTGCCTACTGACCCGACGTGAGAACTAACGTTAAGGACCTTCACTTGAATTTGGAGCTGATTATGAAGCTATTCATCTAGCTAATCTTCGCTTCTGAAGAGAAATCTCTCAGAGCAGAAGCTCCTACAGCTCCTCACAATCTCATTCGAATACAGTTCGATAGACCTTGAAATGCAAAAGTCTTTCTTGTTCCCGTAAGAGAGAGTTGTTGAGTGTTGGCAAGATACTCATGACGCCTGGCATGTGTGGCTGCTCTGAAGTCAGTGCTCAGGCATGTCTATCTTACCCCAAAACCGCTGCTGTGTACCTTCCCATCTGGCTGGCAGAGCCAGCAATGAGACGTAAGGTTGCTGAGCTACACTGGGTTTTTTGTTTTGTTTTCAACACCGCAACCAAGGCTTTGCATTTCACTTCATCCATTTTGCAACCAGTAGAGAAGGCAAGCAGCAGAAATGCTTTTCACCAAATCCTACGTGTCAGCACTGGTGAGCACTCTTTGAAACAGACTGGAGGTTTAAATACAGCTTTAAAAAAAAAAGTAGATGTACAGCAGGTAGCAGCAAGCTTTGAATCTGTCAGCACAGGAGGTGGCTTCTTCCCCGTTCAATAACTTCCAGTTCCGATAAGCCATGAACATAAGTGTTTTTATAAGTCACTAGTCAAACCTTCCAAATGATGTGTTTTATTCCAAGAAATCGCATCTCTCCCACCTTTCCATTCTTCTCTATTCCCACATGAGTAGCACAAGCACTGATGCTCTCCACGTGTGCTGGTAGAAGACAAACCTTTCACATTCTTAACTCCCCCCCAACACTTGGTGCAGAACCAGCAGACCACCCAGGACCCCACGTTTCCTTTTCAGATCCACTTGCGTTTTAGGGCAGCATCAGCACAAACCCAGACCAATACACAGCATTATTTGAACTGCAAGGCTTCATGACGTTCCTTCAGTTACCCAGCAAAAAAATAGTGGCAGAAACACAGAGAAAACTCAAGACAGCATACACAAGAGGTTTCTTGGTGAAAGAAACAGAGGGATAAGCAGATTTCACGCCAGACACCAATATCTCACAAGACTTCACTGAAAAGGCCAAAGGGTGGGAAGCCCACAGGGACAGAAGGCAGGAGGAGAAGACAAGGGGCCATCGCTCACTTCCATGCAGATGTAGAAGACGACAGTAAGGTCGCTACAGCTACAGCTTTTGAAATACCCACAAAATGATAAGATAAAGAGATGACCCTGAAAGTCAGGGCTAACTGGAACCATCGGATTTCCACATTCAAGTAACCATGGAAGACACAGGTAGATAACTTGAACCAGGGTGGCTCTTTTGGAGGATATTGTTTTTCCACATTCCTTTCCCTAGAGCAGAGAGGAAACCTTAATGCTCATTCTCTCCTTTTAAGACTGGAAAACATTTAGCTGTGTACAGTTCTAGAGGAGACATGAGGTCAAAGATAGGCAGGAAGCCTCAGCGGCCTGAAACATCACAATAAAAGGCATTTGAAGTACCTTAGCTGCTTGGTTAAGGAAAGTACACTATTTGCAGAGAACCGTGTAAATAAAAACAGTTTGTACTAGAGTTAAGTGCTCATCTACAACTCAAAAGCTTCGTCAGAAAAAATACCTTCTTTTTTGCAGAATTTATATTTGCACAGCAAAGAGCTGAAAGCCTCCAGCAGAAGTAAGGTAAGGTAACCCCCTGCAAACACTTTCAGCATAAGGAAGTTAGGGAAAACCAACATTTTAAGCATGTTTCAGGTGGCACTCCAAAATTTAAGACAGCCACTGACAACAACCAGGGCTCTACACATGCCTTGCCCCATGGTTTTCAGGTCGTTAATTCACCATATGTCCCAAAGCAAGAAGGTCAAATGCAAAGACGCGGGTGTTTTTCACTTCAGCCGCCTTTCCAAAACAGATGTTTATTTAGTGGAAGAAAAACCACCCAAGTTCATGCATGAATAAAAATCTTCCTGATTAAGGATGAACGCATTATTGCAACGACACTGCTGATACGAGACAATTTTCTTTGCCATTTTCTGAACAACTCTGGTGTTCAACCTTCCAACAAGAACCGAGTTCTGCAAGTTCAGATGGAAACAGCTGTAAGGAGGTGAGCAGAGACACTGAAGACCTGTAGCTGCCTGTTCAAAGATTTTACATGAGAATGAAGCAGACTTTTCAAGTGATGGTGTGTGTTAATACTTTAAAACAGAGATTATCTAGCTCAGCGAGACTTTAACCTTGGTTGAAACCTTTAAACCTTACTATTCTAATGGCAGATAGTCATTCACGCAACCTGTACCAGAACTGTTTCATGTTTTCCTGCCCACTAGCTGCTGAAAGTTAATTTAAGTCATGTTATGACAGTACCATGAAGCAAACACTGACTTTTACATGGCAGTAAGGATGGGATCTAACCTTCAATGGGGGTTAAGGAGAGCTGAATTAATTCTGGCTGATATACCCACTGCCATTTAATTTCCATGACAAAGCGCATAAGAAGTTATTTGCTGACCCTCTGCCACCAGAAGAGCTATGTCCACATTACATAAAGACAAAGTAAACTTGAAATTCGGTATTTCCAGAAGTACACCGATATTTAATAAGACTGTATAGGAGAAAGCGGAACTACATTTATACTGCACGTACTTTTAAAGAAGGACTGCTACAGGAGCCCCTCTCAACACGCAGTCCCACAGTGGGTTGGTAAGAAGGAGGAAATGCTGAAGACAGATGCAAGTTAGACACTGGTAACTAAAGCGGACATAATACAAGCTGCGGTGCCTTTCAAAGTACTTGCACCATGCCCTAAGTCCTTGGCTGGAGCAGACTCTAGAGGAATCCTGCTTAAAAGCCTGCGGGCCCTCAAAGACGACAGTGATGAGCCATTTTCAACCCTTCACCTTGCTCTGTGAATTACTTCTGCAGAAGTTACTGGAACGAGTTATAAACCAGGGTTGTGGCAATGCCCAAATCCAGGCGGGCTTGTTCCAAGTGGCAGCTCAAGAATCACAGGCTCTAGAGCTGATGTCCCAGGGGACAGTGAAGCAAAGCCCTCAGGGGTGTACAGGGACACTGTATTCCACTGGACGGACAGGGCACAAGCCCAGCTTGTGCTCCCAGCTACAGCACGCAGACTCCATCCATCTGAAGCATCATCTACCAGGTTTGCCAAAAGCATCATGTTTAAAACGCTCTTTAATGAAGAAGTGACTGTCATTTTCCAGTATGATCCTGTTGAAGTGCCCACCGCCTGCCAGAGGGAAACAGGATCAGTGTAGTCAGTGCTCTGCCAGGACTACTGACCATTTACTTGCTAAAGTCTTTTTAGATTGCACAAGTCACTGCTGCCAGGAACATCAGCCTTCCGCAGCTTTTCAGCAGCCACAAATCCTCCAACATGCTCCGTTTGTGCATCTCGTGCCAGAAAGCACAGGGCAAAAGAGGAGTAAATGGGTTTTGTTGATCTCAGGGGGATGCTGTATTGGGAGAGAGCACAGACTTGAGCTGAGAAAAAGCTTCTGAACAGCAAAACTGCAAGCCACAAGACAATGTTTACTACTGCATCTTATAAGAGGTTTAAGAGCAAACTCAAATTTCCCCACATGGAAGAGTGGGGAAGAAAGAATTCTTCCCAGCAGAACACAAATTGCATGACTTGCTCAAAAAAGAATAAGGCCATTTTTACAAAGTGATCTTATCAAATCAATTTTGAATTCAGAACCCAGTAAAACACAATAAGTGCACTCAGACTCCAGCAGAGCCAGTCCAGTTATTAGAAGGAAAGACAGTGTCTAATATCTATAAAGCCACTGAAAAACAGTTTTAGGGGAACATACAGTTACCAGCCATGGCACTGCAGTATACTGCGCTCTTGAAAATAAAGTTTTAATCTGCCCCAAAGAGAGAAGTTCAGAAGTTCAGTTCCTGCCCCGAAGTTGCATCATTGCAATGACATCAGTAGGGCTTCCTGGCTGGAAGTAACCAGTAGTCACATCAGTTTGGCCTAGAGTGAACAAAAATGCATTTAAGCAAGGATTCCTTTGGACATTCTTATCTGGAACTACTGCAGAACCACATACAATCGAAATATTGTCCATGTGTGAGGCAAAATTTATGTCAAAGCATTACAAACAGGTACAGCTGTTGCCCTTAGTTTGACTGAGCTCTCTTATGCTTTCAGGTTCTTTTTCAGTTAAATTTACCAGCAGATAAAAGCATACTGAACCCACTGGAGAGCTGGCAAACAGACCCTGATCCTGTTGCTACTGAATTTTTTTTTATATATATACTTCAGTAAAAAAAAGGCAAATTCTTTTAATTTAAACAAAACTCATGTAAGTACGTAACCCATCTGGCTGAATAATTTCACGCACACTTCCTGAAGCTGCAGAGTCCATAGGTATATACTTGGTTTTAACCAGGCAAATAAATTCACACTAATTTGAGAAGAGTCAGGAGGTTTATCATGCCCATTTATAATCATACCACACACTTCTTTAGAAGAGTCAACACTTAGCTATTACAAAATTAGATTACATTTCAGTGTCTAAAAGATATCCGGCTCCAAAACAATTGTCTTAGGCGGGCTGTCACTTCCCCAATAAGGGAGTGTGATAAAGTCACAGCCACATTATAAGCATTTAAACATGCTACACTATGGCTACAACAGGCACACAGAAATACTTGCGCAGGAGAACAGCAATCCAAACCACACTTGGCAACATAGGACATACATACTACTTTCCTGGTTTGTTCTAAAAGCAGAGGAAGGACAAAAAACTTGACTACCCACAGACAGTTATCTAAGTCACCAAGCCCTGATGATCAATGGATTAGGGCTCTAGCCATTACAACAGGAAGCTTTGGTACACATCCGAACGCCAACTCAAAGCATCCGCTCAGTATCGGCCTCAGTACCAAAACCCAAGGACCACCACTGACACGCAGGAGCCAGCGGACCTCTGCATGGCTGTTCAGACCTTGGTGCCTGGCTGCTCAGTCAGTTTAGCATGGAACTTGTCACCTGCTTATCCAGCCTGTGTCTCACCAGCTTGGTCGTAAGGATACTATGGGAAAGATCACACCAAAAGCCATGTTAAAGGCAAGGTAAACACCATCCACTGCTCTGTCCTCCTCCAGAGCCAGCCACCTCATCACCTTCCCTTTCGTAAATCCACATTGGCTGTCCCCAAAAAACTGCTGCTGTTCTCCTACGTGCACAAGAAGGCAGCTTCCAGGAGTATTTGTTCCATACCTTCCCAAGGACCCAAATAAGGATGACAAGGCCTATTTCCCCACATCCTGCTTCTCACCCTTTTGAAGATGAGCATGACATTTTCTCTCTTCCACTCATGAGGAGCCTTCCCCTGTCACCACAGCCCTTTAAAGACAAAGAATCAACTTGCAGTCATGTTGGCCAGTTCCTTCAGCACACCAGGAAAATCTTTTGTTTACACAGAAAAGCAGGAAACTGTTCTAGTGGCCTGAAGTTGAACTAAATACTTAACACCAATCCATATGGGGCCATACCAGGTCTTGATGAGCCTTCTGTGCGACTATCTAGCATCCCAACATCCCAGCAGGCCGCTCTCCCATTCTCCATGCTGCTTGGGACTTCCAAAACAAGAGGAGTTTCCAGGTATTTAGTAACCTGCAACACATTTCCACAAGCCCATGCAAGCCTTTAGCATCCACAACATCCTGCAGAAGCAAGTTCCACACCTTACATCTCCTCCCGTGCTCTCCGAACACGAGGCTGGCAGGCAGTACTTGCCACCCATTGGCTTCTGCATTGAAACAGAGTGAACGCTGCATCACTGGAGGCTTTTTCTTGGAAAAAAAAAAAAGTATAATCTTACTGCCACAGCCATCAAGTGATAAGCTCACATGCTTAGTCCTCCAAATTTGCATCTCTACTCAACTCCACAACAGTAATACTTCTCTGTATTGCAGAGTTTTGTAGCATCTGCAGAACATAAGCAATAGGCATGATTATCCAATTTCTCACATTCTATTTGAAAGGCTATTCAATAACAGTGAAAGTATTTTCAATGTGTCCTACTGAAGCTGCCTCATTCAGGACATGAGCTCAGATCAGACCTCTAGGAAGATCCCACAGCTGGTTACAGCAGAGATGGTTTAGAGACACAGCAAGAATTAGACCGAATGTCTTGGCTGTTCTTGGCCCTCTATTTTTACTCCTCCAAACTAACTAAGCTAACCACATAAGGAGAAAACCTGACAAGCATAGCAAAAAAACCCACAATCCAGATATATCAAGCATCCGCTTCTGGTGCGTTTTAACACACATCGTAGGCAATGGATGCACATGCAGAATTGAACCAAAAAGCCACAGGATTATCTTCATTCAGCACTGGCATATTTGGGCAGTAACACCCACCTCTGTCTACATTGTAGTTTTAATTCTGGTCAGGAGAGCACTCAGGATGCTGGCTCTCAAGCGTCTTCACTTACCATGCTTCAGCTCACTTTCCAGAGCAGCTAGTGGAGAAGACACCGGATTCTCTTTGGATGAAGCCAGAGGAGCACCTTTCAGTTCAGAGCACATCCAAGTATGTGACAGGCAGTAGCAAAAGTTCAGCCCTGTCGATCAAACCAGAGCTACCCCGATGCAAAACCCTGCAGCAGACATAGCACCGATATCAACGACTCCTCGCCACCGATTTCCCTCCACAGGGTGATTCTATCACTCCATGCTTCTTGCTAACGTGCATAGCACTTGGTGCACAAAAACACAGACTGTGAATCACGGGTTTTAAACACAAAGTATTTGAATTTCCCTCTTTTTGTAGAAAAAAATCTTGCATGATACCCAGAATCCAACTACATTTTAGTAAAAGATGATTCTTCCATTTCTTTAGGACGCTAGACAATGTTCTGGTTACTACACAATGGTTAGGTTCATTTTAACCATCTTCTGCAGATGCTGCAAAGACCATATCCGGGAAACAAAACTGACTTTTGTTCTCAGACATTCTCACGTGGAAAAGCCTCGCACAAAAAACGCTCAAGATGTGCTTGCACATCTACATGTCTCAGCTGATTTGAAAGGAGACCACAACTTTTGCAGAAAAGCCATTTCAATGCTCTTGCAGCTTTAGAGACGAGCTCACTCAAGGAAGTCTGCATGACACCTTTAAACCCTTCTGTGCTAAAATGAAGTTAACAAGAGAGACCAAGCAAAAGTACATCTAAGCTCTGTATTAAAACTAATATCTCAACTGCATTTATTGTTTTAAATAAGAATAGAAATAAAGAAAACCTGTTTGAGATCCTTCAGTAGCACTGAATTTTTCTACTGGAACACAGAACAAGGTGAACCATTGCCCAAACCTCCGACCCTGAGCTTGCTGTGAGGGGCACTCGCGGGCAGGGCTGCGATGCTCTGCAGCTGGTGGGGATTCCCCGCCTGGCACCGCTGCTCTCCGTTTCCCCTTCTGTGTTGCACTGCTGAGCTGGGTGCTCACACATCTGCCACCACCCTGCTTTGCAGGAGGGAAATAACACTCCAAGATTTTACCAAGTGCACTGATGCTCTGGGACAGATGGACTCCACTACCCTCAAGCCAAGAGCCAGCTCCCTCAGGTATCTTTTAAAAAAAAGTTGTACTAATAGCAGCAAAATGAACCACACCTTAGCACAGCATTGCATTGTCAACCCTGCGGATCAGCTACAAAGCTGGCAAACGAGCTTACTGAACTCCAGCCACAGCAAGCACAACTGCACATCCAAAGCAGCAGGTCTGTATATGTGTAATAACTCACAAGGATTTTGATGCTGTTAAGAGGTTAAAGTGCCTAGCAGGAACACAGGCTATAACTTGGAAATTAGTTCTTAAAATGGCAGGCAAATAATTGGATTACTGTGATTGGAAGAAGGGCAGATTCTGTAGTCTGCCAGTTTGCTGCAGCAATTGAAGTGGATTACTCTGCCACCTCATCCTTTCCAAAGTCTATTGCCATATCGGAACGAATTTTTTAAGCCTCCATTTGGGAGGCCTCCATTTGTCTCTTACAGATTCCCAGGAGGAGTTTAAGGCAACTTTCAGCTCACTAGAAGTTCTAGCATCCAGAAGAGTAGATGTCAGAGGATACAACCCACGCTGGGCCAAAACAGAGTTCACGTTTGCAGAGGAATTGCTGACTTTACAGTAAAGTCCTTAAAAAAACCCCCAACCAAACCTTGAAAAAAATGCAGGGAAAATACATCCAAGTGCTGTGGTCAATAAGAGATGCGTATGAGTAAGTAGCAAAGAAAACTGCAGTTCTCTATTAACATGTGACAAAGTTTGTGCCAACTTTTGTTCAGTCTTGTGCAGCCACGAGTCTATTTCTCTAGAAACACTGCCAAGGTATTTTCCTGGCTAGCAGACACATAGATGCGTCACGTGGCAGAAGGACGCCGTACAATGGCTTGGTCACCAGAGTGGTGGCTACCGACTGCGCTACGCCTGTCCCGCAGAAGTCTCTGCAAAAGCATTTAACAGACTGACCTTAGCCACCACTTCTTGTCCTCAGTGGAAACAGGTCTTGTACCTGGACACAGACGGAGAACAGGGAAGGAAGCTGTGATAATAGTTAGGGGATTAAAAAAAAAACCCACCACCAAAAAACCTAACACAGCAACAACCAGTCCCCTCAAAAAAAAAAAAAAGATACAAGAAGCCTTACCAGCTTCAACTACCAGTTCATTTCACAAGCTTTAAATAATCATTTAACCTTCTACAGTGCTACCTCGTCTAATACCTTGCTGAAAAGCCAGTTCTCAGATTCACCAGGAAGAGCCTGCTGTGCTCCAAATCATCCTCCACATTTTTTCCGATTGAGCTATCAGACCTCTGAAGGACTGGTGAAATGAAGAAATCAATCTCAGACATCACGTGCATTTTGTACACAGTTAAACCAAGTACTACTCTTCTCTCAAAGAATAATCTGCAAGCACGCACAATTCAGCCCTGCCAACCTATATATTGAAAAGGTGTAGCTGGGCACTTGAAATAGGTAGTAGCAAACAATAACGGCATTGTCTGCTGGGCTGATCAGCCCCTCAAACTGATGTTTTACAGAATCCTCTGAATTTCTGCATATTTTTGCAGCACTCTTGCAAACTTTGTAGATTTTCAAGTTTGCGTATGTGGGTGATCAAACGGACTCAGGTACTTGTAGACAAGCGGGCAACTTCTACAATTTAGATCCTTCCACCCTCTCTTCTGCATACGTCTTAACAGAAAGCAGGGAAAACAGCATCCCTCAGATTCCTTACTTCATCACGCCCCAGAAAATTGCACCTTAATAAAAAGGACAGTCTTAATAAAGCCAACTTGCAACAGCATGCCATTTGTTTCCCTAACAAATTAGCTTTCTACTTGATTTCGCCTTTTGACCTTACTACGTTGTCTTCTGTTTGACATAGCAGATGGGCCCGCGAACAGATCGTATGCTCCACACTATCAGTTTCAGAGATGGCACGTCTTTTCTTTTTAATTCTTCAGTTGACAAAAGCGATGGAAACAACCCCCTACAGCAAGAGAGAAACTGGGTTCACATCACAAGAGCTGCGCAGTAACTGCCAGCATCGTGACAGGACTCATACTTGGACATCTACGGCTTCAGAGATGCCTACCACAACACGTTTAGGGTCTGCCTGCTCTCCCAAGGGCATTCTCGCACTGGATTTCCACCCTCCAAAGCCAACAAAGTCAGTCTGGCCCAACAGGAAATCAGCACACAGGAAAAACCACGGCTGCAGCAGCTCCCTCTCACAAACAGGTAGCATAAAAGACTGCATTTTGTGTTCCTAGATGACCTGGCCAAGGAGCATTTATAGAGACCATCTCCAGCAACAGCAGTCAGCCCACATTCACACTCAGAGGCTGTACAGCAGAAGACTGTTTTGTCAGGTTGCATGCAGGGACTTCCCATGAAAAACAAACACCAAATTTCTTCAAACTTGGCACATGACAGCATACACTTTCCTCCACGCAAACAAAGCACAAAGACAGCCCGTTTGTGGCTTCTGTCCAGCAATGGGACTTCTTGTCTGGATCTAAACAGGCCACTAACGCACCACAACAGCTGGTTCACTGCAGCACTCCATCACGCAGCAGAGCAGAGGACAGCAGCAGGAAGATGCATGGAGCATTTGGCTGTTCTCTGGTCCCTCCCTGCTTTGGAAAGCTGCATCACAAGGACTGTGTTAAACATAAGCAAGAGGAATAGCAACAACTCTGAGACCTCAGCAGTCAAAACGCAGAACTTCTCTACTGCACAACCAAAGCCCCATCGCCACGTGCAACAGGGCGCCTGCCCCTCTCAACCACAGCCACTGTGAATATCAATTCAATACTACAATGATAACGCTTACCCAAATCAGACTAAAGTAAGTACTACTGAATATTTGTTCTCACCTGCCTGCGCCAGCTTAACAGCCATCAGTTAGTCTTCTGATAACCACTGGACCGCCACAGCCACAGGTTTAACCTCAGCCACAGCAGGGCACTGCACAGGCACCAGCCCGGCTGTCCGCACCATTAAGTTAGCACAAGGTCCCTGCCACAGATCCGTATGCAAGATTATACCTTGAGCCCGGACGCCAGTTTACAGTGCAGTTCAAGGATTAGCACAGGCCAGCCTGCCAAAGGCAGCCTGAACGCGGTCATCCAGTTTGAGGGATGGAGGTTCAACAGTACGGATACACACTCTGTGAGATGGCCTTGGGGCCAGAAAACAAGCCCTAAAACTTGAGTTTAGAAGTACAGATGTAATCTGCCTGTTCTAGTCTTCAGCAGAACAGATTAATCATCTCTTTTCTTTAGATACACTGTCCCATTGGTGTGTCTCTGCAGTTTGGTTGCTCCACCACTGTATCTGAAGAGTACATACCAGGTTAGAGACAAATACAGTGTATTTATCTTAAAATTGTGTACTATCATCTTAAACTTGCGTACTATATAGTATCAGCTTCTTACCTTCATTAAGCTGTTTACTTTAACTGCAGGGACACCCAGCCACTGTCCCAAGAAAAGTCACAAGTTAACAGTCATCTGCAGCTGCAAATTTACTGAATGAGCCAGGAAATAAGAAAAGATTGTTTATCAACAGTAACTTCCTCCCTCAACGCGCTGCCCGCACAGGGCACCCTTTCCTTACTTTACACTGCAATTTTGCTCCAGTGAATAGCCCATATATCTAAGAGCAAGCATAGCATGAGTCCCACTGAATCCACCTTATCCATATACCTACAGACGTCCTTCCATCAAACAGAAAGGCCACCCTTCTGTTGCTTATCACCTTGTTTCCAGCTAACACTGAACTGCTACAACAGATTCAGCTAATTCAAGTAGATATTACCTTGGTGCTCTCCCCTCCCCACATTCCCATCACCTCCCTTGCACTGGAGGACACCTAATCCCAACTACCTGGTTAGGAAGACGAAACTGGCATGAAGCCAGATCAGCACCATAATAACGACAATGGTTTTTGGCTGGTTTAGCTCCCTGAACTACCTATGAACACCAGCGGTGAGGTGACAGAGAGAGCAAGGAGGCAGAGGTGGGGGACAGAATTGCCACAGAAACATCAGCTGTGATGACCTTACGCTGCTGTTCGGGGACCGCCACAGGGCAGTTTGCCAGGACAAGCAGGTCTACAGCCAGCTGCTGTCAAAACCCGCAACCCCAAGGCCCTTCCCCTGCAGCTCCATGCTGACCTGTGCCTATTGGGCCTCACTCCACCACACAGGAGGCCAGCTGAGAGAGCTCAGCAAGCAAACTAACACCGCAAAAGAGCACGGAGATGCAACACTGGCGCTGAAGACAAAATGGAAGGTTTCTCAAGCTTGAGGAAAGTTTTATGTTACCTTTCAGGAGCAGAAGAATAGGGTACCCGAGAGCTGCCGCATTTCTTAACGCGGTTTTATAATATACCCTACGAACTTCAACCACCAGCAGCTGAGAAGCCAATACAAGCACACAAGCTAGGACAAGAATCAAAAGCCATTATTTCAAACCAAAAACGCAGGGGAAACTTTTTGAAGATTGGAGTTTGACCAGAATACTTTAACATTCCCACTGAATACACAAATAGAAATATTTGCCAAAACTGAGGTTTTGGCAAGCATTTACTCATCTTTTCCTAGCTTTGGCTGCCTCTGCCATGAATCCAGGCATGCAACCCAGGGTAACGTGTAACCTTCAGTTTTGATAGTTTTCAGTGCAGCTTTTCTAAATATGTGTTTTAGCCTTTAAGTGGATTCCGGAAGAGATCAGTGGATGAACAGCAGTGCACATAGGCTGAAAAAGATCTGGCCACACTTATAGCCTACACCGGAGATTCTTCCACTCTTTCTTCAAAACAAATTATTAAAAAAAGATACACAAAAACATATACAGAGAAGTACCAAAGTGCTCACCTGTGGGATAGTATCTCATATTCTTAAAATAGTTAACTGCATCATATCTCTTGAAAGAGGAGCAGCTATTTTGATGCCTTTCACACTGTAAATACAAGGTCCAAATAAATTACTATTTATTAAAATAGTGCTTGCAAGTCTCAGCCGCAGATGCCTATTTACATTTGCTTTCCAGCCAGACTTTTCAAGTCTTGTTTCAACAGATACCTCTTTCAGAATGGTTACGATAGAAGCTAGAACTCCTAGGACTTCTAGAAGACAGAACTCCTCCCCCTCTCCAAATCTAGATAGATTTGAATCCGCACTGTGAATATAGAACTCTCAGAAGCGTGTGCCATACTCTCACAATTCAACACTTCTGTTCAGCTCCTGCAGGTTGCACTTGTTTAGTTTCCTCTCTCTCACGCTTGTCCCACTACTCGACTTCCCTTTTCTTTTATCCACCCTCTAACGTGCCTGCCCCACAGAGAAACTACGGTAAGTCCATCTTCAAAACAGCAGAGTAACAGAGACTGTCAGACTGGGAAATTGGAAGATAAAAATTCTCCTTGCAGGGTTCACAACTCACTACCTGACGTGAGGCAATTCAGTAGCTCCTACTGCAACAAGTTCTGCTGCATGAAAGACATCGATACACTGAGAATACTGGGAAAAAAACCATTGTGCCTGTCACTTGTTGGCTAGTGTTATTTACATCCTCATTAATCACAGCATTTTGCAAATAAGAAGAGGTAATCCCTCCCCCACAAAGCTCCCCATATAGATTTGTGCCTAGAAAGATTAAGTAACTGGAGAAGGGGTCAAAATAATAAGAAAAAAAAACCCCTGCCTACACAAGCGCGTGGCGTAGGCACAAAGTTGCAGGCAGAGACAGGTGGGCAGCCCCTCACCTCACCTGAGCGGGCTGCCCCTCACAGCCCCTCACCTCACCTGAGCGGGCAGCCCCTCACCTCACCTGAGCGGGCAGCCCCTCACCTCACCTGAGCGGGCTGCCCCTCACCTCACCTGAGCGGGCTGCCCCTCACCTCACC
>WAAD01041921.1:137872-162526 GCA_013389945.1 Fregata magnificens | reverse complement strand
CGCTGCCCTCACGGTCACCGGCCGCCCCCTCGCTGCCTGCGCCCGGGTGCCTGCAGTCAGCAGTCGCCATGGGGCGACCACCGCTGCCACCCGCCTCCCTGTCCCAACAGCCCCCCAGAGCCACCGGACCCCCCACAGCTCCCCTCAGGCCAACGCCTGCCCCAGCTCACCCCCGGCGCCACCAGCCTCGGCCCCTCGCCAACCTGCGTCCCTTCCCTCGCCGCTCACCACCGCCCAGCCATGGTGCTACCAGGCGTACCTCAGCTAACCTCGCGGCTAGCCACCGCCTGACGACCGTCCCCATTCCTCTCCCCGACACCAGCGCCTGCAGTCGGAGCTACTCTCTCCGTCCTCTGGCATCAATCTCCCTCCACCCAGAGCCAGTTAACCGGCATCCCAGGTGCCATCTTCCTCTGTCGGCACCTCCACCCGGCACGTGTCGGCTCACACGGCCGCAACCCTGAGCCGCGGCTCCCTTCGCTCCCTCCCGCAGCCTCCCCCATCGTGCAACCCGCCGCCCACCAACTAACCACCTTCTCCCTCACCAACACTGTTACCTGCTCCCAGCCGCATGCTGCCACGACCGGCTGTCCCAGCCGGTGGCCATTCTCCTCCTGCAATGCTGCTCCGGATGCTCCCAGTCCCCTTTTCAGCACAGCTGTCCCCCCATCCCACCTCGTCCTCCAGAGTTGCAATCCACTCCCATCTTCTCAACCGAAAGCCACTTCGGCCCTTGGAAGCCCCAGGAGCTCCCAGGTGACACTCCCACCCCACCCAGACTTATTATTTTATTTCCATCTTCTCTCCTGTTAAAGAAGAGATATCACTGACTGGATAGAAAAACTAATTATCACGCTGTTTGAAAGCCAGCCCTTGTTACCTACCTGCAAAGGACGTACGTCTATGCAGCATCTCAAATGGTTGCTCTTTCTGTATCGTGGTTTCATAGAAAAACGAGCAGTTTCTCACGGTGTGCAGCATCATATGTTCCTGTTTCTATGGGAAGAGAATGTGGAAAATTGTAGTATGTGCCCGGGTGGGAAAGCCACCATCAGTGAATACTGTGCTAGGGACAAAAGAAAGTTAAGGCCGGTGTCCTTAAGGGTGTTTGTACACCTTAATTCTCACAGCGCCTTCAGCCAGTTGCAAGCTTGTGTGCAATGGCTAGACAACGAAGCCAAAACAGAGTAATGGGCATAAATGTACAGCATGAATGGCCATACAAGACATTGTTGAACTGAGCGTCAAGGGAAAGGAACAAGTTCTTGTTATGAACTAGTCTTTGGAGAAAAAAATCACTTACCGAGGCTGTGGAAGAGGTAAATCAGTCTGGGATCTGGGATTAAAGACCACTTCTCTCCACCTCCTAAGTGAATCTCAAACTGACTCCCAGAATTATAGCTTGCTTATTTTACTAAAAACTGATATGGTGCATGCTCCAACCCGTGATGTTAGAGTGGCCCTCAGGATTTACGTTGTGAGTCATAAATTCATAGAGGCGTTGGCTGGAAGAGACATCAGGAGGTCTCCAGGTCAATCTCACCTAAAGCAGCGATCCCAGCAGCATTAGGTTGGGTTAACTGCAGCTTGGTCTGGCGATGTCCTGAAATCATCCAAGCCTGGAGATTCCCCCGCCTGCCTGGGTCACCTGTGCTTACCTACACCTTCTGGAGGAGTTTTTCCTGCTGTCCAGCCTGAACCTCTGAACTGCGGTTTGAGCTGCTGCCCAGCGGCTACACCCCAGCACCAAGAGCAGTTTGGCTTTGCAGCCGTCCTTTACGTAGAAGTGGGCTGCTCCCAGGAGCCCCCTTTTCACCCAGCCAAACAAGCCCTGCTGCCCCAGCCTCTCCTTGTGCGTCGCGTGCCCCAGGACCTCGAGCATCTCGGTAGCACTGTGCTGGCTCTCTGCAGTTTCTCCCCATCCCTCTTGAAGTGGGGGGACCCCAAATTAAAACTTTATTCGAAGCGAGGCCCCAGCAATGCCAAAGACAGGAGAAACAGTAATTTCCCTCTGTCTACTGGTGACGCTTCTCCAGCCAGCATGCCACTTGTCCGATTGCGGTGAGGTTGCTCTGTCAGCTCATACTCAACTATCTGACCTTTTTCACTGGGCTCCTCATGTCCCTGTGTACCTGGTGAGATGCCTTCATCATCTCTTGTGGCTTAGCATTGTTTTCCATAACTGTGAACTTGCCAGGGAGATGAGTTAGAAAGGGGACTGTGTTAATGTGCATTCTGCTGTCTATCTGTAATTCACTCTAGCTTCCAGGGTTTTAAGAAAGAAAAAGTGCATATTTTGGATAAAGTAAAACCAGATTATTCATCCAGTGAGCTAAGGAAACATTTGTGGAGTAAGACAATCACCTATTAATTGATTCATCTTAAGGATGTGAGCCATCATGTTATTCCACTCTGGATTTACATTAAGCCTGGAGTCCTGAATCTTAAGTTACCGTCCGAAGGTCACTTAATTTCCAAACTGGAAGTTGGACAAGCTGGAAGATATTAATCACGGGCTTTTTGATTGACAAGTGACATGGCCAGAGCACCAAGCAGCCCTATCTGATAGCAACTGACTGCAGGAAAGGACGGAGTAGGAATATAAGCATTTTCTGCAAAATTATGCACAAAATGTGAAGTTTTTAAGAAGATAGGTGAGGGGGGCACTTACCCCAGATTTGTAAACAGAACTTAAAAATCTTTATCTAGCAGATTTATGTTATGACCATTATACTCTTTCTACAAATCAGTAGCTGGGAACTGTCAGCAAGAACCAAAGGTTACCTTTGTCAGTTTTAGGTGTTCTGCCCTCTTTTGCTGTGGGTTAATGACAAAAATTCTTGCAGATCCTTGAATTCTGTAGCAAGTCACCTGGCAATTAGAGCATACAAGTGAGGTTCGGGTACCAAAATGCCTTTCAAAAACTGAGAACGAAATCACAGGCCCGTTTAGGGCTTTCTCTGCTCTGACGAAGAGGCCAGTTTCAATTAACAGATGTAAGTTAACTCCAGTCTCATCTCCACATTGCCTTAACTTAGACAACATCTTCGGGTATAGGGCAACCTGGCCCAAATCGACCTCCTATCATCCTATCCTATCCTCCTATCTCCTGAAAACAGAGCAAAGATACAAGATGAGGGATGTGGTCAGTGCATAGGAACAAATACTGAGATCATATTTTCATAAATATTTACTCTTTACAAACAAATCAGATAAATGGTAACTCATTTACTTAGGTATAGTTGGCATGTGTCATCGGTTTTACGAATTGCTTTTATTTAACTTAACCAGTTAATGACATAAAAAGAAAACCACAACGTGTGCATGCTTCAAAAGCTCAACACACCATTAATTCTAACTCTTGTCTTTTGAAAGTACCCCTAACGTTTCCAATCTATAGTGAGGTTTGTGCTAGACTCCATTCAGCTGCAGCCGTTCAGAACACTATTCAACAGTCTTGGGCAAGAATCCTGTATCTGGCTAAAAATGCTAGAGAAATCAGGTCTAGCGACAAAGTGTCCTTTGCAACTTACTGTGTCATTGAATTCAATATTTCTGGGGAACTGATCCCCCTACACTATCAAGTTCTTCAAGTAAAGTACATCAGCCAGTACAGCCATCCTCTGAACAGGTTGAATCTATACGTCATACTGGAACACAGAGCCCTGGCCCGAATTCTCCCCTCTTCATTTGAACCCTGCTGGGGGTGACCATTGACGAGTTCAAAAATGGCTTCTGAGCAGAAGAGAGCCTAATTTGCACCTTTGCTGTCAGAACCCACTGATGCAGACTCTCGGCACGGCAGAATTATACCATGGAATATACCACCTTCATCAGGAAGGACGGTAGCGGGTGTGTAAAATATCTAATATAGCAGCTTTCCTCTCATAGAATCATTAAGGTTGGAAAAGACCTCTAAGATCAAACAGAAATCTCATCCAGGCTGCCACATACTGTGCCTCAGTTACTGCAGAATCCTTCTCCAATGCAGTCATGCCCTGATAATATCCATCCATTTTAGTTTCATAATTTTCTAATCCAGAATTACTCTTCCCCATGTAGCTCTTCACTGGCTCTTACCATGTTAAAAATGAGATCCCTCTCTTCATTTTCAAAAGCTTTCACATCCTACCCGACTTATCATCTAACATTCACATATATTCCCAAACCCACTCAACTTGTAATGCCAGCCTCCACTGTCCACTTGACTGATTTTCAAACCAGCATATTTTTATGCCTTAAAATGCTACCTCTGTCTCCTATAGCTATCCGTTGTCTCTTCTTTTATCCTTAGATAGTCATTGCCCCCTGAACGCGTGCTGTATTTCCAAGGTCACAGGGCAACTCTGCTCTACAACCAAGAGGTCTGAATTCTACAGTGTGAGTAGCAAATACTTCTCATTTGAGATGGAGCGTTAGAAAGCCAGCCCTTAGTTCATGTTTCTGACAGCACAGAGTTGTCATATCCAGCATATTCATCTCCCACTTTTCAGTCAGCTGAAAGCTGGACACTGCTGAGCCAAGACTTCAGCAATTTTCTCCTGCACTCCTAGTTCCAAAGCAGGTCCATAAAGTGTGTATGATTTTCCTTTCGTCCTAAGCAGTTCCCGTGACGGAACAAATCTACATTTTTCAAACACTAGGACAGACACGATTAGGCATCAAAATTCCTTTCAGAAGACTATTTCTGCTCATAAGTCATAAAAGCACAACTCCCACAGCTGTTGGCTACCACGTTCCTCACATTATTCCTTTTAGAGTATAAAATCAAGGATAAGTTTGTATATTGCCCTGTTTACATCCCCCCACATTGGCACCTAGTGATACGTGTGAGACAAAGCAAAGCTAGGACTTAACATGAGTCTTCAGCCTTGTATCTGAGTTGGGAACGTATCTCCAGGAAGAGAAGCCATTGTAAAATTCAAGTGGCCGTGGTCTGTGTTGCACTCTAGAGCCTGAAAGCTCATCTCCCAAAGTAAAAATAAACATAAACAGGCATGACTCACCAAGGCATATATTTTATTATAACTACTACATCTACTGTACCACAGTTTCCTTGTTCAGAGGAGCATGTAACGCACATGAAGCCAGGGCACATAAAGCTGGTTTTAGAAGTAAAGCCAGTAGCTGTTATGAGGAGGTAAAGTAGGGAAAAAAAAAACCAAACAAAAACGAAAAAAAACCCCAAACAAACTCCTGGTCAGCAAGCAAAGAGGGAACTTGCTGCCCAGGAAGTCTCGGTGCATCATCAGGGCAGAAGAGCTCTCTGCTCTCCCCAGGGAGCATCTGCAGCTGCACAGAGGAACTCCTGCTCTGCTGCCTGCGCAGAAGTGTCAGCTCACAGCTGATATCAAGTGCTGTCGGTAGCAAAATGGGTCTGCTCTTCAAATGCTTCCACTGAGGCTTGAATAAAACTACCGGAGTCTTTCCTGGGGAAAATAATTTGCTCCACTGGCTTTCTTAACAGTGAAGACTTCCCTCTCTCTCTTCCCACTCAGAAGAGATTAACACAAGGATTTATAAGGGGAAAAAAACCCCAAGAGGGCTAGAAGAAATGGTCCATTGATTCAATTTGGAGCCTGTTAGACAAAATTCTGTCTCCCAAGGTGTCTTGGAGAGGACTTGATATTTACCATCTCCTTACAGCTTCAGTCAACAGGACAACACATCCCAGCATTCACCGTTCCTCTTTTGTACCCTGTTAACAATTTGCTGTAAGGGTGTGGTGAAACCTGCCATTTAGATCCCTTGCAAGAAAATCTGCTTAGGGCATGACCGTATCCAGCTGGGTAGAAGATTGACAGGAGTTGGGTACTGGGAGCCACAGCTGCAGTCAGAATGAGATCATCGTTTTCAGTCAGCTGAAAACTGCCTTTGCTTTAGTCTAATGCTCCAAACATGCTCAGAAACCCCAAATCTGCCAGTCTAACAAATGTTATTCCAAATAATTTTGTTTCTCTTTGCTCCTACCCAAAGATCAGTATCACATTTCCCTGACCGTTTATTCTAGCACTAGGCAATGCCTGTAGGCTGACAGGAAGCCTAATTTGATACTGCATTTCAGAGAACTGATACAAGTTGTTTTGGCTTCTTTTACCTAGAATGCCTGCACTCTGCAGGCTTGCTAGTGTGCCTTGTGCGGTCCCGCTGTACCCACAGACTCTTCCAGGAACAGCCACGCTATTCACCCAACTTGCTTTTCTTCTAATACGTTCTTTGACTTCCACCTGCTTTTAATGACACACACACGGGTGACTTTAGTTCTACCTATTACAAAAGCCCACTCTGATGAGAATCGTTAAGAACTTTGCATACAATGCTCTCATCTGAAAGTTTAACTTGTGCTGGATTTGCACCTGTGCCAAGCTGAGTGTAAAACACTACCAAATCAAGGTTTTGCCCAAAAAGGCAAATCGTTTTTTCTCTAAAAAGTGATGAATGTTGTACCAGCACCGTCGTCTGCAAAAAACTAACAAACAGACAAAAACCCAGCAGCCTGCTAAAAATGAAACAAGGCTAAAATTTATTGTTTGTGAAGTTTTAAGATGTGCTTTGGGCATTTTTCAACTTTGTTTCTATTTTTCCAAGGGCTAGAAAATTATTTTCCTATAAGAAATTAAAATATTAAAGCTCAAATTATTATCCAGTCTTATTCTTCACGATCATGGGTTTTAAGAGTATATCTCAATGTTGGAAGACTTAGAATCAGCTTGTGATTAGCAAATTAACATTAATTTTTAGAAGTCACTTTTTCACAAGTACTAATGAAACGCAGTGGAAATCAAGAATCTTTTTTGCTCCTTGTCCATTTTTCCTTGCTTCCGCTTACTTATTGGAGAGCCTACAGAGAGACTGGTTTGCTAGCATACTGCCCTTACTTCCCTGCTGTGTGATAATGCAATAGTAAGGTGGTGGTGATTCAAAGTTCAGAAGACATTGAGCATGTTCTTCAAGATACTTGCTTACTTTCCCCTGTAGGGACAAAATGAGTTTGACAATAAAGCTATCCTGCAAAGGACAGCCCTGTTCTGCAGCTTCCCAAAGGGGCTGCACGGTTAGCAGAAGTTAGACCCGAACACAAAATCGCTGCATCAGCAGTGCCGGTAGCTCAGGTGCAGTCCTGTGCTGACAAGGCTATCTGGTTCCAAATCTAACACAGTAATTGTGAGCTCAGGGAATGCTGCATCACGTCTCTTTGCGCACTATAGACATATCTGAAAGCCTCTTGGAGACCTGAGGAGGTCTTTACCAGAGAAAAGCAGGTTTCTTTGTGCTGTTTCCAATATTATTGCCCAGTATTCTTCTTCCTGCACCTGGAGGGCCCTACGCAGAGAAGTCCCTACATGGCAGATAGTGCTGAATGCCCAGCCAGGAGGTTTGTCTGTCCAGTGCAAGGACTTTTCTCTAGTCCTGGCACGTCAGGAAATGGGGCAAAGCCCTAGAAGTCAAGCAGGAACCACACTCAACTGGATGCTTCTGGAGAGGACATGCTACCCTGCATGCCAGCACCCCCGAGGACCCATGCTCTGGACAGGTCTGTCTTTCAAAAGCAGCTGCGCAAGCCACAGAATTGAACTGTTGGTATTTACTTCAAAAAATATCCCTCAATCGTCTTTCAATTCATCATTTATCTAACTCTCAGTGTGGCAAGAAGTATAATGGCTGAAGTACAAATTACAGCTTACTAGAGATGTTTTGGAGCAAGTGGCTCGGTCAGCCAGCTGCTCTCAGGGGTCATTCTCCTCAGAGCTAATTTTATCTCTTGAAGCTGTATAGAAGGAAGTGAAGCATAGTTCATTGTAAGAGGATCACTTCATCCCTGATGGTAAAAGGAAGGACTGACCTTATTATATATGAACCCAGCACTATCCCACTTTGTAAAAATCAGGAGCAAGGTTATTACGATCGTTTTGCTTTAAGCTTAAATAATTAATATTCATTAAACGGGAATTAAAGCTAAAGCAGAATTGGTAAGTCTGTTTAAATCCTATTTCTAAACTCAGATTCAAAGCAGGCAGTGAGCTGGTTGCAGGTTGATACTTCCAGCCAGGAAAAAGAACATGCAAATGTCAGATTGCTGAGCTAAAACAATGAGCAGATGGCCTTTCTGGTGGGGGAGGGTTACGGGGCTACAGCTTTACAATAATTATTTTAAGTTCTGAAAGTGATACAAAAACCAGGAACCCAAATCTTTGTGCAAATCAGTGAATGCAACCTTGAATGAAAACAAGAAACATAACATGGACACTTCACAATAGAGTGGTGTATTGTCTTCTTGACTCTTGTTATCCATTGGCAGGATGTCTGGGTTGCTGGGAACGCAGATACCCAACCCAGGGTTATGCAGAGCCGGCTCAGGTCCAGCAGGACTTCTTTGGTCAGGCAAAGCATTATCCCCATGAAATCCAAGCAGGCCTGTTGCAGAATCAGCTCAGAAATCTCTGCACACTCCTCAAGAATTGTATTATTAAATCTGATATAAGTGTGATTGGATGAACCACATTGCTTCAGTCCGTGTACTGCTTCTGGACTTGAGCCAACACTTTATATTTTCTGGAAAATGAAATAGTAGGGAATATGGTGCAGTGGCAATCAAGCTAAATATTTAGGAGCCAGTTTTGCTGCAGGAGAAGTAATACCTATATTACTTACATACGTAGATGCGGTGCTTAGGGACCTGGTTTAGTGATGAACTTGGCAGTGTTGGGTTAACGGTTGGACTGGATGATCTTAAAGGTCTTTTCCAACCTAAATGATTCTATGATTCTGTTTGATTCTATTTGAATTTTTCACTATTCATATCCTTTCCTTCCATTACTTCTGATGGTGAAGAACTGATTGTTCTTCCTAGGCTCACTGAAAGATTTCTGGCAGTGGTTCTCTGTTGATCAGTGATGAGAGTGAGGATGACTTCTTACTGACATGAGGTATGTCTGCAGAACTCCCAGCACAGGCACAACTGTATCAGTAGAACTGTTCTTGCTTGAGAAAGCTAATGTTCCTGTATCAGGAACCGCAGTCTGCAGGTGGTGGGGAGATGAAGTCCTTAGTCTTTCCAGTGGCCCTAGCCACAGGCATGGCCATAAGCCACTTTGAGAGAGGCTCATCAGAGCTCCGAAATACTGCTATGGGCACAGCCCATATGCCATCTGTACCAGGGCAGGGCAAAAGGCAAGCCCCTGAAGCCTGGACCTTCCTCACCGCATTTGGCTGGCTCAGCAAATCCCAGACTATCGTGTTGGCAGGTATGACCAGCTCTGGTGCTGCCTTCAGAGCATCCCCCTTTAGTGCCCACACTCAGTCCAGTGAGACTTTTGTAGGTCACAGTCACCTGGCAGTATCTCTTCAGGCTCCTTTGCCACTTCTTGCCAATAGATTCCTCTCCTTTGCTGTGAGGTGTAACGCCGGGAAGCTCTGGTGTCCTCAGTGCATCGTCAGTCCTGAAACTTGCACTACTGGCAGAGTCGTCAGGAAAAAGAAACATAAAGCCAGGAACCTTTCATTTCCCATCAGTTCTTCTACCTCAGCAGACATACAGAGAGGCACTTTCTGTCTCCCCGATGGGTGCCTATGGAGGGTACCTTTGCACTATAAGCAGCCTTATAAGGCAGTTAGAGGCTTTTCTTGGCTTTGGTCCTCATGCTTTCCTGGAGATACATACAAAGAAAAGGAGAACGTTCCCTTTGAAGGAAAGACTTTGTTTAGTGCTGGTAAGGGAGAGTTTGTTAACTCAGCTTTGAACTTGCAAGCTATGTTATGATGTTCTGGGCTCCTCCCTTTACCTTCCACACATCTTAGCCTATCTCCATTGTTCACAAAACTCCCTGTACCTTTCCCTGCCTCTCAGCATGCACCAGGAGCTCCTAAAGACATTTTACCATTGACAAGTGGTGTAATGACAAATGGGCCCGTTCCTTTGGTACCTCACTCCTCTGAAGCAACAATCTGAAGTTACATCAAGGGCGTGAATGAGGATCCAGCCCTCCTACCCGCCATCACCTATGCCCAGTTATTCAGAAAAAAAGTTTCAGATGATGAACTGTCCTGGCAATCTGCTACCTTGAACAGTTGGGTAGCAGGACTCCCCAGCCTGAGGCTACGTCATCAAATCCTCCACGTCCTCCCACTCCAAACCCCTCTTTGACCTCTTCCAGGGACTCTCCCCACAATGTGTATTTCAGGTGAAAGTAATTTTATCCCAAGAAGTTACAGAATTATTATCTCTTTATTTCAGGAGAAAAGAGTCTTATCACAGGCCATTTCCTGATATAGCAGTGAATAGCAGTTGGAGGTTGATTCTGGCCTTAGGGAGGCTGAGCTTCTTTGTTTAGAAAATCAAAGGCAGAGTGGTGACACCGCCTGGGGCACAGGAGGAGACATATGAAAAGAAATGCAAAAGGAGGAAGCAAAGAAAACACATGGAAGGCAACATTGCTGGGGACACAGCTGGATAGACACTTGGAAGGTGGCACTCTGTGCCAAAGGAGGTACCTCTGACAGGTCTGTGGCATGTGGATAAGCCACACCGGAGCAGGGACGCCCCCAAAGGGACTGTAGCTCCTGCACCAGAGCAGGGGAGGTGCAAGAAGCAAGGAGCAGCAGAAGAAAAGGGTAAGAAGCGAGGAGTGGTAGACAGAAACCATTAAGCACTGACCCCAACCTCCTGCATTGCCCATTGCCTCACCAAAGAGGGTGAGTGCAGTGTGCAGTGAAAAGATGGGGAGCTGAGATTAGCAGGGAGAAAAGCTGTTGGACTGAAGTTCAGCCTGCGGCAGGGGAGAAAAAGAATTTCCCTAAGTGTTTGTTGAATTGCTTATCTTCTAGTTTTTCTCAATACCTAAACCAGTAAGGAAAAGTTTGTGTTAGCTGACAATAAATTAAATAAAGTGAAATTCCCTGAGTTGAGACCGTTTTGCCCATGACAACCTATTGACCTGCAAGATGTTTGCTCCCTCTGTAGGGATTTATCTTCCCTTCAGTGTGTGGCTGATACAACATCCTGCAATTTTGTCTATTCACAGTGTCAAGGATTCCAAAAGTCATGGAATTGCCTGTGGCCTAACTAAGAAAGGGTGATTGATGATTCCTGTTGGGCAAGACAATAGATTAACAAAACACCCTCCCTTGACTGACCGCCAGATGCTTTGGGACTCACCCTAGATCTTCTGAATGTAGTGGCGTTCTGGGTGAATGTACAGAAATTCCTGTTTCTTCCCTCAAATAAGTCTTTGTAGCTGCTATCCTGGATTCATCCTTGGGCAGGATTTTGCTACTGCAGAAGTTGTTCCATGTTTGTTTGAAATCACGACTCAGTCAGACGTGCACCTAGCGATGGGACCGATCAATAAACCCCTACAATGGGAGAAGGCTCAGGGGAGGAGCGCAAGGGCTCGTGAAGCCCAGGGAAGGAAGGAGTGACTGACCACAGCTGTTGCAAATAAACCCAAACTGATCTCAACACAAAGGGAAACGGAGGGTAGCCTTTTGTTTTAGATCCACTGGCTATATCAGCTGAGCGGATCAAGTGGTTGTGTAAATGTTTGTCCCTGAAGTTAATCAAAAGGGTTTGAATGCCTTCCTGAGTTAGCCAGACCAGCAAGGGGGGAGCGTATCCATGGCTCAGCCCCACAGAGAGTGTAAAATCTGGACAAGAAGCAATGAGAGCTCTGAAGAGAGCAACAGGCCTTAGCTGGTCTCCACCTATGTATTCCTTTGCAGGGACTAGGGATGCTCAGGGTCACGATGGTGAGCGTATTATGGAGACTGGTAATGGGAATCATGTTTGTGTTGTGATTCAGCGGTATACTGCAATTGCTGTTTTCTGCTACCTGTCATTTGTACTTGTATTGTGATTTCAGTTCATTGCTGTACCACCCTGCTTAATCAAAATCACATGTAACATCAAATATCTTCAAATAAGTAAATTTGGTATTAAACATTAAACCCGCCATGTGTGGAATATCTATAAGATTCTGTTCAGAGAGTATTGGGCTCTGACAGGCTGTAGGTGAAAAAGTTGGCTTGGGAGTCCTGAGTCAATGAACTGCCTGTAACCGTATGATTCCTAATGAGAGACTTTACCTGATCTCCACAAGTTTCACTCTGTTTAGTGTAATTGTCTAGATATCATTTAGTAACCACATGTTCCTTCAGACAATCACAACTGTCTTTGCTGATATGCAACAGAATGACTTTCAGTGCGCTTCCACGATCCGAAATGACAGTGAAATGTGTCTTAACACTTGGGTGTGAGTTCATTTCCAACAGTGTAAAAGCTCAGAGCTGGTGATCTCACCTGTCATACAAGATGCATCAGCATCCTCGAAATCTGGGAGTGATGAGAGCAGGTCTGGCGTTTCGCTCATGCACACAAGATTGTCATACAGATAACAAACAATAAGATCACTTTGTTCTATTTCCACAAAAAGGATGCAGACTTCATTTCCCTTTCCTTGGGAAGTGATGCACTAAGCACCAGGTGCAACTTTCTGCAGTCTGGAGTCTGGAACATGTTAGCGGATGGGTCGTTTCGTGCAGCTGGATTATGGGACCTGTCTTCTGCAGCTGGAGTTTTCCTGTCTGCCTTCGCCGTGCGCAGAAAGAGGAAGGGCAGCCTCCAGAGCCAGGCTCCACGGGCCTCCCAGGGGTATTGTTTCTCCCTTCGTAGGGGAAGTTGATGTACTGCTTTTCTCTTCTGTTCCAAACTTAGCTGAAGGATAAGGCAGGGAGAAATGTGACTAATCGTTTTGGTCTCTGGTGCTCTGACATCATCACTCTACCAGGAACTCCACTGACTGGCATCTCATCTCATCTCATCTCATCTCATCTCATCTCATCTCATCTCATCTCATCTCATCTCATCTCATCTCATCTCATCATCACTCTCGGTTCAGCTATATCTTCTGACAGTTCACAGCAGGGTGCCGCATGCTTTTTTGAGCAGAAAACATTCCAGTGGACATCTAACCAAAGGGGCTGGAATTACTTCCTGATGAACAGCCACCCCAGTGGCCTCCATTCAAGTTATTCCACCTAACATTTTAAATTACTGCTGGGGCTGAAGTGCTCTGAGATGTTCACTAGCCTCCTGTAATATAGTTGGTGGCTGTATCTGCCCCCACCCCCAGCAGGAACATTTCTCTCTTTTTTCTGTGCTTACAAGTTTGATATTCCTTCGAAGGTTTCCCCTCATTACAAACAAAACTCCTTGGTGGTGTTTGAGCCTAGTCTCATTTCCTCAGCAGAGCTGTCATGCAAGCCTTCGGCCATCCACTGTCTTCATCTTTCAATAAAGACAGACTTTCTGGTGGCTATCACCACTGACAAGCTGAAGAGGATGACCAAAATCTGTAAGATTGACTCTGCTGCTGCTGCTATCATTTGGGACAATATTACAGATAAAATTCAACCTAAGTTTTCCTCCAAGGTTTAGTCTGAATCTCACCTTGTCAGAATATTGACTATTCCCCTAAACTGCGTACACCTGGGTCTGATGTTTTCCCCATGTGTTATGCAGGTGTCTCTATTCTGTAGCGTGGCCACCTCAAACTCTGTCCACATATTAACTGCACCTAGTACCATTCATGAGGTCTCCAGGTGTGTTGCTGTTATTGGAAGGATGGTCCTCTGTAAACTCTGATGCTCTCGTCCTAATATTTTGCCAGTGAAAACTCTGATGCTCTCTGCCAGCTATTTGGTGGTTTTGGGGTGGTTCTGCTTGCATTCAGTGTGAATTCAAATGGAGATGAGCACTCATAGGAGAAAGAAAGTTTAATTGCTACTTCTTCCCTTCCTTTAATATTCCTTCTGAGACTGAGGGAAACGAAGAGGGAAACTACTTCCCGAGTACCAACAAGTGTGGAATGGCGTGGGAAGCCAGTGGCTGCTGTGTGCCCCCACCAACATTGTTCTTCAAGGATCAGCGCTTGATTGTGAGTCTACCCACAATATGAATAAGCATATAGGCAACACACTTTAAGGCAGAACAGCTACAAATAATTAATATATCCTTCTGCTGACATAGAAGTTGGGACCAAGGGGACAAAGGACAAGTACATTTTTCCAGACAGAGTCTAAATCTGGGGAAATTCATTGCGGAGGATGTCTCAAATCACCATAGTCCCGGTGGACAGATCACTTGGAACATCTGAAACCTGCTGCTGCATGGCAAGGTGTGCTGTGGAGCACGCTTGGTCAGGGAGAGGTCTAGGTCGCTCCACCATCTAATTGCAAAACAACAAATGTTAGCAATGCACAGGACCAGTATACGCCAAATAATATTAGTGACATGGCTCCCTTGCTAAAAGCTGTTAAAGAGTGAGTTAACTGCCTGAAGGTAAAAGGTCACTAGAGAAAAATGTAGGGAAACGGAGTAGAAGAGCCATTGGGGAGAACAATGAAATTCTTGAGTCTTTGCACAGCTACAGCAGTACAGGGAAAAGTCCACAGGGTGTCATCAGAGCATCAAGGAACAGCAAAAAAAACCCCAAACCCCACCAAACCCCAAAACCCTTTCTGGAATAAAGGCTTCCTGCACAGCTTTTGTCTTGGGAAGTCCATGCAACATGTTTATAGTGGCTGTCATCACCTTTGTGCTGAAATACTTTAAAATCTACTCAGTAGTAAAACCATTTAGCTCTTTTGCAACTTTTTATAAAAGGTAAATCTCAAAGTACTTTACAAAGATGATAATAAGCTTTAGCACTGCTTTAGCAATAGGAAAATCAGGATTCAGAGTAGCTTGCTCATCATGACTCAGGAACAGGATCACGAGGAGAGACGAGCTCTCCTGAGAGCCAGGAGTCCTGATGGTCTCTGTCTTCCCTCTGTACGTCCTCCTGGGGCAGGCATGCAAGAGCAGCAGAACCTCTACCACCACCATCAAGAGTGGCAGGGTAGGACTGAAAGAGAAGCAGGGCTGAGTGACCCTGTTACCAGTTTTCTTGAACGAGACAGATATGAAGCATTTGGTAAACCTTGCTTTGAGCTACCCTTGTGTATCTTAACCACACCTCCACATGTTTCAGGGGTTTCAGAGGCAAGTCACTGTCTGGGTGGCTCATTCTTCACACACAAGAGGAGAGCAAGAAGAAGAGGAACCAAGAACTGTATAAATTTCCCTGAACACATCCTTCTGTCTGTGGCATGGGAGGCTGAGGGGTAGCCATGTCACTCCCCCCAGCACAGATGTCGTTTTGATGACCCTGGCTTTGGCACCCAGTTCCACTTCAGACACAGTCCTAAAATCACATCACTGACCACATGAACGTCGTTGCTCTGACAGTGAGTCTGGTCCAGAGACCAACACTACTAGAAACTGCTCTGCAGCCATCCAGTTCCAGCAGTCACTGGCCATTGAGTAACCCAATGCATCTCTTGCAGAGTTCTCCACTCCAAACCTCTCGCCCATGTCTTACACCGCAGGGAGCAGCTATGGCTCTGCAATCAATTACCCCTGCCCAGCAGGTCTGAGCCTAGTAAAACCACCTTCTAACAGTTTGAAAGCAGAGCTGGATGCTCTTCAGGGAGATGTAATTACTTGTAGGCTGTGGATCTTGTCTTGGTAGCCATCTGCCTTCATCCCATCACACTCACCCTCTGTTAGAGACACACAAGCTTCTTGCTGGTTCTTCTGCAGCTCTTTCAACGCGTGTCTTCAAAGCGATTTCCATCTCCAGGAGAATCTGAACGCTGGGGGTTATGTCAGGATTTATTTAAGTTATGAGTAGCTACTCTCCTTCTGTGGGTCCTTGATCTTCACCACAGCAAACTGGCCACCCAAGTGTATATAGTATATGTTACGTCTTTGCTAGTTCAGCTTCTACCTCCCTCGATCCTTCAGTTTGTACCATGCTTGTGGCTCTTGGGCCCCTCACACTTGCGCTCTTCTACGTTGTACCTGGACACGGCAGTCACGGAGGGGCAACAAGCCTCCATGGGCATTTTTCTTCAAAGGTGGGGTGTAGATGTTTGGCCCCTTTAAAATTTTCACGTCTGTTCATCATTGCAAATGTAAATATTGGCATATAGAACCATACAAATCTTAGGAATAAATTTGAGATTTATGACAGAAAAAGTCCCGTGAATTGTCTAAGAAAGAAACCAAAATTGTTATAGTGAATTTACTCTAAATTTTATAGATTTCCATTAAAAATTACAAGCTGTTTTGAACTGTCAGTAGATGGGACATAGCTCTTTAAAATCATGTTTCTATAACCTGGTTCAATATTCTCGTAAAAACTGCCGGGTTCTGTGTAATCCTGTAGGACCGTAAGCGAGGGTTGTTCCAGGGAAGCAGAGAGATCTTGAATCTGAGAAAAGATTCTCCTCGCTGCTAAAGCCAATGAATGTCATCATCGAAGGCATCGCAGCAGACATTTGTAAAAAGACAAACCAACTCCAAAGAACAAGCAAACAAATCACAAAACAAAACCAAGGTAAGCTGGAAAACATAGGCGCTCCTGGGTATTTTCTGCATTGCAAATGTTATGAACTTGCATCATCAATATTCATGAAATGCAGTAGCAGAGGGCACCCAAGCGCCGCACAAACCTTGTGCACGCGCTCCAGGCACTTGTGCCCTCTTGCCATTGCCTGTGCGTGGGACAGGAGAGAGAAACAAAAACGGAGGAAATGTTCATGTTCGTTAAGCCAAACCAGCAGCTGCTCTCCTGGCTGATGCTCTGCCGCTGGGGTAGGGAAAATCAAACAGTCCCAAGACTGTAACACCATAAACCAGACGCTGCAGACTTTGCAAGGACGGAGTATTGTTGGTGACTGGAGCATTTTTTCCTGCCTGAAGTCACCTTCTCGTCCTGTGGCATATACCATGTGCACTGCCAGAGCTGACAGTTCAGAATGTTTTTGACAGTTATACTCGGCACGGAAAAATCCTTTGCCCTTCTGTGCAACTTTCATGCATGATTTCTGAACTCCTTTGGAGTAAGTAGAGCTCCGGACTGCATGGCAATGCTTATAATTTGACATTTCCCCGCTTTTATTCTCTCTGTGCTACCTAGGGACCTTGCTCTGATCTGCTCGTGGGCTGCCTTGGGTGGCAGCAGAGAGATAGATCGAATGTGGCAAACCCCAGCTTTCTCCCTTCCTTATCTCATCCCTCTCCAGTTCTTCCAGCTCTGCCCAGGGTCCGGCTGTCCTCCCAGACACCCAGACTGCAGCCTTGCGGTAATTTCAAATCACAGAATCATAGAAAATAGGATTGGAGGAGATGGTCAGGGCTTATCCCGTCATCCTTTGCCCTCCAGTGTGATTAACTGCCTCAAAAACGGTTCTTGACAGCTGTCAGTCTAAGCTGCTCTTAAAAGTCTCCAGTGGAAGCAATTCTGTATCACACACCTGTAAACTATTCTAGTGTGTTATTATCCTTGGGGGCTTACAAAGGGGTTCCTACATTCTAATCCAAATCTTTCTTGCTGTGTTTTAAGACCAGAAATTCTTGTCCCGTCTCCTTTTGGCAGCTGAAACGGGATAATCTCTTCCTTTTGCAGCAGTCTTTTTCAGTATTTGAAGATCACGATTACCTCTCTCCAGTGTCTTCTAGCCCTAGGTGGAAACCACCCTGTCTCTTTCAATCTTTCATGTTTTCACATCATTCCCATTGATTTCCTGCAAAATCTTTCCAAATGGTCCCGTTCTTGGTTGAACAGCGGTGCCCAGCATGGCTCACCTTTGGAAGTGCTGGGCTGAAGGAGAACAAATCCCATTTCTGTCTCTGCCGCCCTGCAGCCTCTTTCTTTTGGAAAAATCTGCCATCGTTACCTCCGCTTCAGCCTCACGTCAGTGAGCGTGTCAAAGAGTTTCACCAAAATCTCTCAATATGTCATAGCTTGTGCCTGCTCCATACCTGCAAGGTCTCTTAGCAGAAAATTAGGTTGGTTTGATGTGATTTCCTTTGGACCAAACCACATTGGCTGCTACTTTTCACCTTGGTCTCCTGTCAATATTTACAGGCGGATTTTGTTGACCCTTTGAATGTCTTTTCAGGAGTTGAAGTTAGGTTGAGTATGTAATTCCCTGAGTCTTCCTTTCCCCCATTTTAAAGATATTCTTTGTTATTTGTCCTGTTCCTGCTTGGACACTTCGCCTGTTTTTTATGAGTTCTCAAAACCCCTCACTTGCAGCTCCGAGCTTGCTTTACCAGCCTCCCTACGTACATTGGTATGAATTAAATCAGACCCGGCCTATTTGGAAACATCCAGCACGTATAAGAAATCTTTAACCTGCCATTTTCTTATTTTAGCCTGAGCCCTCAGCCCTTTTTCGCTGACATTTATGGTTAGCCATCTGATCGCAGCTGACCTTTTAAATGAAGACTGAAGCAAAAAAAATGTTTGCATGCCTAGATTTTTTCTCCGAAATTATCATTCATTCCCCAGTGCATAGTGAAGAATCCTCCTTTCATTTTTCTCTTACTACTAATGCACCTACGGATTGCCTTCTTGTTCCCTTTCCTTTTCCTTCTCATTGTGTGTCTTGTCCCTAACTTTGTCCACGTCCTCGCCCCTGTGCCCACGGGCACCCAGGCTACCCATGGGACGAGCGTACGGAGGCAGCTCACAAGGAAAGGCCGGTGTTAAAACAAGCTGGGGAGCAGAGGGAGCTGTGACGGCGGCTGTGAGCGATACCCAGCATCAGCCGCCTGCGCTTCTGGAGCGCCTCGTGGGTGCCAGGACAGGTCAGACTGCCGAGGACAATCTCGAAGCATGGGAATTCAGTGCCTTTGCAGTGTTTTCTTACGAGGAGCTTTGTTAATGCATAAGATGTGGGAACTTTCCCATTTTCCAATGGCATGGGAAAAATGCAGTGGCACCTGGGGGGAGAGAGATGACCGGCCTCTTCCCTGCTCACTGTTGCTGCTCCCTCTTCACTGTTTCAGCTACCAAAAATCCCATTTGCATCAGTGGTTTTGAGTCACTTGAATGTCCGTGGGTCCTTCCTTGCTCTCCCCGTGGGCTCTAACTGTCCCTGTTTAACCTCGCTTCCCTTACTTTGCTTTTATCCCCAGGCTCTTCACTCCTTCCTCTGCAAGAACCACCCTCACCATGTGTGTGACCTGCGGGTGCTCCTGGCCAGCCCTCCCGCCCGGCTCCAGCCTCCCCCTTTGCCAACCTCCCGTGCTGCGCCTAATGCGGGCTGCAGACCTCGCTGAATCGATGCTGATAAACCAGACTGTGCTGGGACCTGTTCCTGGCATCAGCGTCGCTAAGCTGGAAGGAACCAGGCGAGCACGTAAAATGAAATCCCCTCAAAATCAACTTACCAATTTTACATAGGCCTCTCCACACTCTTGGAGCTCATACGGCTTTGAGAGAGCGAGCTCAGACCTAGCAAACCAGCTTTTGCTGCTTAGACCTTGTCCTAGTGAAGCTTCCCACAGATTACAGTTGTTTTAGTACAAATGCTCCATCTTATAGGAAACAGGAGAAATACACGGAGAAATCCAGGCGGGCAGGCATCGGTGCTGCTGTTCGCACAGCAGCAGGAGCCCAAATCCCAAATCCTTGTCTCTAAACACACACGGCCCGTGAGGTCCCCCCCAAGCAGGGTACGCGATGCGGAGCTGTGCTTACTCGGATTAATGCATCAGCTGCGGCACCGCGGTGCCCGCAGGTTCCAGCCGGCCGGAGCTGCGGATGAACGAGGCTGCAGACGCCCTTTGCAATGATGCTCATTCCTTTATTGGTGTCACTGCCAGTTTTCTGAAGGGTGCTGGCGCTTTCTGGTCATTCCCAGCACTGGGTCAAAGCTACATTACAGCATATTGAAGAGGTGTCCATCCAAAGCCAGAGGGGGTGTGAGATTAATGACCTCTCTCCATACAGTATGTATAATATATATATATTTATAATATGTCCTGTATATTCATATGTATAGAGTGACAAGGATGGGCCACCATACAGTAAACTTTTGATTTCTAAATAAATCACCAGAGCAACAGGCACAAAAATTTGGTCCTAATCAAGGCCCTCACCTTGTCAATCAATCCGAAACAGACCCGAACCCACCCCCTCGCAAAAAAAAAACAACGTCCAAACCTGAAACCCAAAANGGGATTTGCCCCCTGTACAGTCACTCACATTGACGGTAAATAGATCCCTTGGCTACACGCGCGCGCGCACCCACACACACCTACACACACTCATATGTAAATACACACGCACCGACATACAAAGACCAAAGAACATTACAAATATACATCTGAGGTTGCTGCAGCGATGCAGAGAGGCTGCGGAGCCACCCGAGGCAGAGGGAAAACGCCGTCGCGAGCTCGCTCGGTCTCAGCTCAAAATCACCAGCATCTGCTTACAACCTTCCTCGGGGTTTGTGCTAAGGAGGCTGGGAGGTCATCGGCAGCGGTGGAGAGAGACGGAGCGAGTGCATGGGAGATTGCCAGGCCCATGCGCACGACAGATGCGATACAAGCGGCACTTGGACGTTGAAAGCGGCTCAGCCTGTCCCCTGCATGCGGTGCTGGCACGCCTGTCCTGTGCTTTGCTGGAGGGGCTTCCACGTGGATCCCACCGTGACCACAGTCCTGCTGGACCCGTCCTTTGCCGTGACACAGATGAGGACCAACGCGTGCCATGGGAGACCGGTGTGGCACATATCCACCCTTTGACATGATGCTCCATGGCCAGGGGCAAGCCAGGGGGAATGAGAGGACACCATCAACTCCTGAGCTTTGTTTCCCATGCCTTGGGTAAAGAATGGAGGTAAAAGAGAGTCACTGGTTCACCGCCGCGGGGCTCCACAAGCTGCTGATCTGGCTGAAGATGAACTTGGGGCAATTAGAAAACAACAAGGGAGGAAAATATATTCCTGCAGGCCACTCTGCAGACATCTTCTGCCCATTCTGAGGTCTGTGCTTCCTAACCCTGACTCCCAGATGCCATCTGGAAAACTAAATAAAGAACCGGGTCTCTCATCCACCATGTTTCATGGGGCCAGAGCCAGCTTGCTCTGGGGGATGCGCATGGACAACCCCCGGCTGCTGGCGGAACCTGCAGACAGACGGACCTCACCTCCAGCCGTGGCAGAAGGTGTTATGGGCTACAGGTGGGGAACGGAAGATGGCGGCAGGGGGCAACAATCAAGAACACGAGGCAAGACAATGTTACAGGGGATGGGGAGAAGACACCCCGTGGCAGAGCAGGGGAGGTGCCAGGAGATGGGTGGGAAGGTCTGTGGATGCCCCGGCCCCGCTGCATGGAGCATGTTGATGGGACACTCTTGTTGGGTGGGACGTGCGCTGCTCTGAAGTAGACACAGCTGATGTTTCTGCTCCTGACGTTTCTGCTCCGTGTCTGTGCCTCATTCCCTCTCCCTCCCTCACCCCGGGTCCTGTCTGCAGGAGTCATCGAGGTGAGCAGGGACCAGTCCTCCAGCAGAAGAAATTCTCTTCATCACCAGAAGATGCCAGAAGACAGTCCCTACCTGCAATCTTCTCGGATCTGCCTTCCCAGGGACTGGCCTCAGCATACGTCCCTTCAAAGACCTGCATCCTCCCACGTGAACCAGGGGGTCGCTCCCTCATTCATTAGGATCTTGTCAAACAAATGGCTCTCCCCCACCTCTGCACATCTGGAAGCCATCCCAGGGAAACCACAGCTGCTGGCCTGGCACTGCCAGAAATGGTCTTCAACAAGGGCCCACCTCCCCTCAAACGAATTGCTGAAAGCTGAATCACGCAGGAACACCGAGCGATGTCCTGGCACCTACGTGTGCTGCTGCCTGGGACGGGTTTCAGATTGCCAGAGTGGCCTTATGGCTTGCCCCCTCTTATCCATTACCTGTTTCACGTCTGTTCCTCCATGAGCCACAAAATCACCAGGAAATTTCTCCCAGCTATGAGGTGACCTCCACGTGGGGATCACCCAGCCCGGAGGAGAGCGATGTTGACATCACTCCTCCGGGCATTACCATCTTCTCCTGCATTTCTTCATTGCCTTTAGTTGCCAGGATGGTGGACACTCTCACCTCTGGTTTCACCTAGGTAGCACAGCTCCCCGGACTATGTGTGTCCTTGGGAGGGGTGGGTGGAAGGGGACGGAGATTTCCATCTCCTGTTCTTGCTGTAAGGAGTTGAACACCCACTTAGTCAGGGACGGGAGCGAGCTGGGTGTCAGGCAACCGAAGAGGGCAGGGTCAGTCGTCTCCAGAGCGTGGCACAGGCAGACAAAGTCCCGGCACCACCAGGACTGAGTTGGTTTGGTTAATCTGCAAGCCCTCTCTGTGGATGGACCTGGCATTCCTGGAGTGACAGCCATGCCCAGAAGTCAATGAGATGTCATTGCTGCCACCAGTGTTGATGCAGGTTGGAGAGTCCCTCTGGGACAAGCCCAGTGCAATGTGCTGCCACCACGAAGTCTCCAAATCCTTGTAGAAATCGCCAAATTCCCTGGGATCCAGCATAGCAAACACAGCACCAGAGTCCAGGGCTGCCTCACCTTCTGCCAAAGCCACCAGAGAGGGGCACATGCCCTCTCCTGCTTCCTCTGCGGAGCACGATGGTGAGCAGTACGCCGGTGGTGCCCACCCCGGCGGTGTCCCTGTGCCCCTGCCCTGCGCGGGGGCTGCGGTGGTGGCGTGGGGAGGGGTGGGAGCCGAGCGTACCCGAGGAGCGGTCGGCGTGGTGCCCGCTGCCAGCCTTGGATGTCCTCCAGTCCAAACACGCCTCCTGACTCTGCGCGTCAACCACTCCATAAATAAATACGTTAAATAAATAAAGTGACAGATCCAGATCGGGGATGGGAGCAGAAGGAAGGAGGGGGCAGCTCCCCTCGCCCCGCGGGCTGTTCGTGAGCGTCTCACACAAACACACGCGCACACAAAGTAGCTGAAGACAAAGACGAACTGGGACCGGTGGAGATGCTGCCAGCTGGGGCCCCTTCCTCAGCCGTCGGCAGGGCACAGTCCTCGCTGCGAGGCAGTGCGGGGGAGGAGGGGGTCCAGCACATCACTCCTGAGCTGGCATCGTGGCGGTGCACGGGGAGCTGGAGGTGAGGGAGACATGCGTGGTTGAGGATGGCAGTGACCGGGGCGTCTGGCACCTGGATGGGGAGACGAACAGAAAAAACCTGGTTTCCTTCTCCTTCCCCTTCCCCTGCCTCCCGCTCTCCCTGAAATCCAGCCATTTTGTCAGTCATTTTGCTACGCAGGCAGCACCAAAGGACACCCAGTGTTGGGCAGGATGATACCTTGTGTCTTATCATCGGGGATATATGTATATCACAGAATCATAGAACTGTTTGGGTGGGGAAGGGACCTTCAAAGACCACCTAGTCCAACCCCCTGCCACGAGCAGGGACATCTTCAACTGAAGCAGGTTGCTCAGAGCCCCGTCCAGCCTGACCTCCAACGTTTCCAGGGATGGGGCATCCACCACCTCTCTGGGCAACCTGTGCCAGGGTTTCACCACCCTCAGCGTACACAAGTTCTTCCTTCTATCTGGTCTGAATCTCCCCCCTTTTAGTTTAAAACCATTACCCCTTGTCCTGTCGCTACAGGCCCTGCTGAAAAGTCTGTCCCCACCTTTCTTACAAGCCCCTTTAAGTACTGAAAGGCCGCAAGAAGGTCTCCCCGGAGCCTTCTCTTCTCCAGGCTGGACACCCCCAGCTCTCCCAGCCTGTCCTCACAGCAGAGGTGTTCCAGCCCTCTGGTCATTTTTGTGGCCTCCTCTGGCCCCGCTCCAGCAGGTCCGTGTCTGTCCTGTGCTGAGATGTATATGATGATATATGACATCATCACCCTGCTTTTAATACTTATCCAACAACTGTTACCAAAGCAATGTCAGCTGCATTTTAAAATCTGGTCACACCCCAACAACTCATGGACAGCTTCAACCCCAAAAGGAATGGGGGGCTTGCAGCTCCGCTGCGACTCCTCCGCCTGCTCCAAGCCCACGCGCTGCCCCCCACAGAACATCCCGGCCGCGCCGCAGTCCTTGCACATTCCCCCCACCTGCCGGCACTCACCAGGAGCGGGACTTCCTCACCCGGGAGGCTGCCGGCCGCTCCAGGAGGCTGTCCAGGTGCATCAGCCTCTCCAGATGGAGAGCCCGGGGGTCCTGCTCTGCCGGGTCCCTGCTCCGCTCAAACTCAAAGATGGCTGGAGGGGAGAGGTCCAGCTCCAAGAACATGATGTTCTCAGCCTGCAGCAGGACAGGGCAAAGGGAAAACCAACATGAGGAGTCACCGCGTGGCAAAACACGGCACCAGCTCTGGCAAGTCCACGCTGCCAAGAGAAACTGACGGGCATGCCAGGGAGCAGGACCCTCCTCTGGCTGCCACAGCCACAGGGCAAGCTCTAAACCAGAGCCCAGGCTCTCTACTCTGCTCAGGCTCTTCTGGTCTTTCCTGGGGCTGAGTCCAGCAGGCAAGGCTGAATGGCCTGTCCTTTCAAACGGCAGGAGCTGCCAGGGCCAGTGAGCCAGCAGCTCAAGGACCGGCTGAGAGCACGGCCACCGATCCTGCCAAGTGCGGGGATAAAGCTGGGAGCTTGAACTGACATACCCCAAATCACTGTGATCTTGTTTACTCCGCCTTCTCTCCCACTGTTTGTCCATCCATCCATCCACCCACCCATCCATTCATCCACCCATCCATCCATGCATCCACCCACCCATCCATCCATCCA
>WAAD01041921.1:71512-111439 GCA_013389945.1 Fregata magnificens | reverse complement strand
CGCCCCTTCCCCCTCCTTGCTCTCGCCGTGAAATCCTGGGAGCACCGGTCACACCCGACACCGGCGTCGCCTCTGCTGCGGGGAGCAACGATTTGGTTTCTCTCCGCGGTTGAGCGCAGCAGTTTTCTTCGCTGCCGGTGACCCTGAGCGACCCTCTCCTTCCCTCCCTTGGGGCTTGCGTTGGCAGCTTGTCCCCCACACCCTCTGCCAGCCGCAGCCAGAGCCCACCTGGCTCCTTCCGTCACCCGTTAATCTCTAGCCCCCTCGCAGGCATGAGGGAGGTGGGGTTGCCATCCCTGCACAGTAGCTTCGCTGCTATTGATGTGGCTTAGCAGAAGTGATAATACTTGTGGGTGGGGTCTGTTTTCTCACCCAGCAAAGCTGTCCTTCCCTCGTCGGTGAGCGAGCCGCTGGGCTTGTGGCAAAGCTGACTTTGTGGTCAGCTCGTTGGTGTGCAGCTCCTGACTATGGTAGCTCCTTCGACATCGTGAAGGAGAGCTGTGTATTTTCCTAGGCTTTCCTCTTTCTGTTTAATCTACGCTGGGAGGCAGGCCTTGCACCTAACATCCTTTCTCCCTAGGTTTATCAGAGCGTTTTGTTTTTCTTCTCCTGAACACCGTCTTGTTTTACAGATGAAGAGTTCAGGTCAGCAGCTTCTAACCTTGGTGACTCACTGTGCCAATTTAAGAGAATTCATGCCTCGCTCTTTCTTGCAGCACCCACTGGGGTAACATGTGCAAATACCTACCACACATCTGGAAAAAAGAACATCTTGGGGGGGGGGGTTGAATTGGATCTGGCTTTTTGTGTTTGATATAAATCCCTTAAATGATTGGCTGCACAGGTGTTGACCAGGGGTAGGGGAACAGAGAGTATCAGTCTTAGTGCTAGGTGTAAGTACACGCCTGTGTACTTCCTCGTCGGTGTCGAAACGTCACCCTAAAAATTGCAGCTCAGGCTACAAGACATAAAAAGATGGCCTTAAGCAAGGCTTGGGTAATTTAAAGTGAAAGAAAGTATATTTTGGGCAACTAAGTGTCAAGACAGAGTTGTTACCTAAAAGCTCTTAGGGCCTCAACTCAGGGTTTTGCTTAACTGTTTTGGGGGAGGGGGTGTGTGGCAGTCGCTTTATCTTGTCTCTTAATGTCGCATACCTTGACTATTGAAGGCTGTATTTACTTTTCTGCTGTGGCCATAGTGTAGTTCTGCACTGCTTGGCAAATTCTCGCCTGGATCACATGGCATTTGTTGCTTTCTGAGTTTGCTGGGAAGGTTTATTTCAATTCTCAAAGTTAAAAATAGTCAACGTCTTAGTTAAGAAGCCAGCAGATATATGGTGGCTCTTGCTCCAGAGAACTCGTGCATTTAGTGATTTTAGTAATTAGTTCTTCATCTGTATCACTGCAGTTTTTGAGCATTCAAGCAGAGTATTGTCAAGTTTAGTAGCAAGTGTGCACGTGCAGAGGTTGGAAGCGTTTCTGAACAGTCAAACCAATTTAGACCGGTAGGTATTTCTGGAGTACATAAAAATTGTCTGCCTTCCAGTGTACACGCACTACAAACTTTTATTTCCCAAACTCTGAACTAAATGCCTAGGTATGGTAGCTGTGAACACCACCTGATGACTGACTGGTGTGTCAGAACATGTCAGACTTGCGTCTTCACGGTGGAATTTAGCAGATTTTAGGGTACAAGTAGATTTTCCGTATGGTGCTGAATTCCACGTGCTTAACTGCCCAAAGATATCTTAAATGTATTGTTTCCTTAGTTCTTCTGTAAATAATTGGTTAGTGAGGAAACCTGATGGGAAAGTGTCTGTGCAAGCAGTGCCAGTTGAAGGGGAGACTTCATTAGCACTTTTTGAAAAACAGCTCATCCCTGAAGGAAAAATCTTGAACCGGGTTAAAACACCTGTCCACTTTGTTGTTCTCCGCATTATTACAACAAAGCGATTGAGTAATCTGTCTGAAAATGTTATCTCAAATTGCCACCGGTAACTAGTTTTTAGACTTTCTCAGGTCTTCCTCTGCCGCAGCAGTGATGGCGGCGATGGCAATCCAGGAAGGTAACACGGAGCCTGAAAAGGTGCTTTGCCCGGTGGTACCTGCTGTGATAAATCCCGCCGCGGTGGCTGCACAGCTTGGGCTGGTTTTGCAGCCGGAAGAGGAGAGTTTCAGGAAAAACCTCAGATGGAGTCTTTGACCTGTAGCAACAAGGAAATACTATTTCCAAAGCACTTATGTACACAGTAGATGACATTGAAGGTGACTGGCTTATTGGCTGAATCTCTCCTTATATTTAAAAACAAAATATATAATACTTTGTAGCTTGTTAGCTCTGATTCATGGTTCTGTGTTTACACTGAGCTCCACCAAGAACCGGAGATAGTCAAGCACATAAAATGTACGGTAGTACCGAAGGCTGTAAGCAGGGACTGGTTCAGTCTTTCTAGTCTTTATAGGAAAAGATGGGTCTCAAAGAATATTGATACAAGCCCGTGTATATAAAAGACGAGCGGGGGGAAGTGTTTTAATGCTATAAAACCAAAGGCTCATTTGCATAAGTGAAGATTTCTACTTCATATTAGTAACTTGTATTCACTTACTTCCGTCTTCACACATTTTAAGGACTGATTAAGCACGATCCATGATGGCAGTTTGGGTATCATTTACTCTACATGTAGTTCGGTATACTCTCTTTAACATTTGACTTTGAATCACTTCAATCTAATATTTCGTGCTAAAACAGCAGTTAAGCTTTTGGATGTGATGAGGTGCCTGTGTGAATGATTTCATTACCCTGTCTGGAGGTACTATAAATAATCCAGATGGCTCTTCTGCAAGAATCCCTAAGTCATCGTAACCTCCCTGGAGAGAGCAGGGGCCTTGTCCTCAAATGCTGTGTTGCTGTTTTCACATGGAAAGGGAATAAGTTATAGAAGACTTAGTCTATCACAAACCATTCTTATTTTTAATAGCTCTTCAGTAATCCTCTCGTGCAAAAATCATTTTTATGGTATCTTTCTTTGAGAAATTGTGGTGACTTTTCAGTTGTGCTCTACGGATACTCTACGGTCGGGTCAGGTCTGTCGGTGGTAGCTGTGCCTCTGGGCAGGAACGTACTGGAGCCTTCTCTTAACCGGACTGCTACCTGGTCTCCTCTCTCCCCAAACGCTACTAATTTTAGTACTTTCTCTGCTGCCACTCATGCTACCAGCAGATTTTCTTTATTTTTAGTGTTAAAAATGTTAGTATAAGTAACTTCCACTCAACGTATACTTGAGATCTTAATTTTCTTCAGTAATTTTTTTATTGGCATTCAACGTGTCAAGTTGATGACAGCCTGAAGTGAACTGTCGAAAAATGATCTGTGGGAGGTCTGTGGGCATGCTTTGTGAAGCTGTTCAGGGTCAGCAGGTAAAGCGCTGGCCTTTGCTGCCTGGGCATAAGCAGGTAGAGAGGGCTGTTCTTGCAAGGATGTCTGGCTAAAAATTTGAATGTCAAACCTGAACTCAAGCTTTTAATTGCTATTGTTTGACTAAGTGAAATGCAAATTAAGATGAGTCACAAAAAATGTTTTCCCATGAAATCTGACTACCTCTAGTAATGTGCTCAAGAGAACACAGCGTATGTAATCGTTGTGAGATTCCTTCTAAATGCTACTGATGTAGGTAAAGCTTTCATGGATCTTAACCCATTCTGAAGATGCAGTCGTGTTCTGTGTTTCTGGTCTTTACTCACAACTCTACAAATCTAAAGAGATGGAGAAAAAGCAGTGTGATTTTTTGAAGTTTGATCACCCCATATTTTATTCTGAACACAGCAAAGTCTTGAGGCCAAAGCTGTGCTAGGAGCGTGCAAAACTGTATTGTTCTAAATGCAAAGGTATATGAAAACTACTTTCAGATGAAATCCTTTTTTTCTCCGTTTTTTTTTTTTAAATTTGGCCTTTATTAGAAGTGATTTTGAGTTGCTGGGCACTTGCTTTGGCATCATTGCATATTGGTACATTTAAGCAGTGAAATTTGTTAAAATCAGTCCTCAGATATCAAAAATAGTAAATATAACAAGTTTCTTTGTATGTCTTGTGAGGGTTTGTTTGCCCATGATTGTGATATATTAGTATTGGGATGGGAGGAGTCCCAGATAGAGAATGGGGAAAAACTTGGTAGATTGTGGGGAAACAAACTAGGTGCAAATTATGTTTTGAATTGTGAAAATGCTTTTAGCTGTATGGTGGTTGCAATGAAGTTGGAAAAACAAGTAGTTTCTGGGGTCCGGAAAAGGAGTATTACTACAGCAGTTGAAAGTACTGGCTTGCTTTTTCCTTGGATTCCTTTTCTGTCTCATATCTATAGCTTGGCTTGCAGGAGCAGCAGCCAGCTTTGAGTTTGTTTATATTGTGCCCAGGCTGTGGGTTCAGTCCGTATCTGACTCCTGGCATGGGGCAGGTGCATTAGAAAAAAAAAACGCAAAACAACAAAACCACCCCCCACCGCCCCCAAACCTCCACCCCAACTCCTGTTCAGTCATTTCCATGACATGGGGTCCAGAAATCATCAGGCAGCAAGAGATGCAAAAATCATTTCTACGCATAGGTAATTGAGCTGTAAAACTTGCTGTCATGCGAAGTTTTGGAGGGGAAAATATAAATGGGTTCAGAATGAAAGTAGAAAATTGAAGCGGATCCGTCGGTGGCTGTTAGACGTGATGGTCTGGGTGCGGTCTTGAGTTTGGGAATCCCCTTAGCTCTTGGTTGCTGGAGGTGGAACGAGTATTCTTTGGCCTGGAGAGCGTGGTTCTCCTCACCCCTGTCTGCTGGGACGCCAAGGAGAAGGGTTACAGAGCGAATTGGACTTATGGTGTGATACGGTATGATTGAGGGTGTTTGGGTTTTGGGGTTTTTTTTTAATCATGGATGATGAGCAGCAGTTTTGCTTCTGCATGCCTCGCAGCGCTGATGAGAAGCATGTGGATAGCTGTATAGTGAAGAGCTGAGGAACTGAGCTGGCTGGAAACTTTTTTTAACATTGCTGGTTTTTTTCAGCTGAGCTGGATCATTTCCCTGAGCTGGCTGCTTCTGTTACCATACAGATCCGTGCTGGCAGAGTGCATAGGGCATCTGGGGACACGGAGACACCGGAATAGGTGGTACTCGTACTGAGAGGTTACTTGTGAAAATTGACTTCAGGGTTGCTGATCCATGCTAACAAAGCGCTTGGCGGCAGCGCCAGTGCCTGGTATTCCCTCCTCCCTGCCCCCAGTATGAAACAAACCCTAAACCGGGCTTGCTCCTCTCTCTGTGCTTCTGCTGTCACTGCCTCGGGGCAAAAACAGTTGGTGAAGGCTGAGAACCCGGCTGAACTCCTTACTCAGGCACATACCTGTGCGGTGGCAGCACAGGACACGTAGCCCTGCTGCTCCTTTTTCTCCTTGTCCTTGCACTGACATGCTATTTATGTTCAACTGAAACGAACAGGCAGCTGTTACCTAAATGTGCTAAGTATGAAGACGTGGAGACGAATGGGAAGGAGTGTGCGGAGGTTGGCTGCTCCAATTAAGCCAGTGCTGTGTCCGGGAGGAGACTGAACTGTCTCTTCAACAGTAAGTGGCGAAGATAAAGAGTGGATGAAGTCGCTAACGTTTTCTAGGGTAAAGTGTTTCAGATTCGGAGCGCAGGCCTGTAGCTTGTGACAGGTTGTCTGAATAATCCGTGGTCTGCTCTTGAATTTTACAAACCCAAATGAAATGGCTGTTGACGTTGGTAGAAAACTTGCTCGGGAACTGATAAGCAGGGATGCAGCCTTCGTTTTAGAAACCAAGGACTATTTTTTAGTGCCTTGCTGAGTGATAAGCGCAGCTGGGGGGGTGCAGAGAAGTGATTTCCTCTTGACTTCTTGATTTACCTCTTTCGAGAGAAAAATCGGTTACTCCCCTCTTTTTATCCTAGGAAAATGTTTAATCTTCTCTACCCTTAAAGTTAATATTGACATTTAATTAGAGAATTGGTTGAGAGACTATTGATAAGTACTTCATCAGGGGATAGAAAAAAAATAATCCTGTGTTGAAGGTGGTTTTTTGGCTTGTGCTAAGCAGATATTGCTGCCTGTAGTCCAGTGGTGCTGCATGTGTTGGGGTTTTGTCTTGGCAGGCCACACTCGCTGTACCGGCTCCTGGCAGCCCTCGGGAGCAGGGTGTGGGCCACTTCCACCGTTCGGGTGGCAACAGCTTGCTCTTGTCCCCCTCCTTTCTGGAGCTGTGGAAGGGCAGCGTGTTCTTGCTTGTTATTACCGGTGTCATAGAGGAAAGAGCAGGAGAATCTCGGGATGGATGGTGGCTGGGAGCGGGCCGCTCCTGCCAGAAAACTTCATCCTGCCTGGGATTGAGAAATGCCCGGGAAAGACATTGGATGAGAGCAGGTTGCACAGATTCTCCTCGCAGCGGCAGCCGGTGCCTGTTTTGCTACGTGACCTGATGACATGTGGCGAAGGGTTTTGTGCAACCCTTGCGAGGGGTAAGGTACTTCAGAAACGCTCTGTGAAGAATGGGCTTGTCAAATTCCCAGTGCTTTGGGAATCTTCTGTCTGGCCCTGGGGAAACAGGAAAGCGACCAGAGCTGCTGCTGCAAGTCTTCTTGAATGTTTAGTGTTTCAGTACAACTTAACTGTGTGGCTTGTTCTTTTCTGCGTGGGTTTAACTAGAAGTCTTGTGTGGGTTTAACTAGAAGTCTCTGCATGTTTTTGTTCTTTTCTGTAGATAAAACAACTCGAGGCTTTCTTTCCCACTGGGATTGTGACTGTATTATACTGCATAACCTGGAGAAATACCCGTTTGTATCTTGCATTCCCAAAATCTGACTTAACGCTCCCTGAGAGAGGCCTGCTTGCTTGATTGCCGTTAAGTATGGAACGCCTACACTGACAGCCATACCCGCACAGCTTTTTCCTCAAGGATGCTTTTCAAACTGGTTTTTTTTTCATATTCAGGCTAATGATTAGCTGTACGGATACCAGATAGGCTGAAGCAGTTGTTCGACTGGGGGAGTGCTGGAAACAGTCTCTTCCCGATAACGTGGGTCTGGTGTGGCGTGCTGCTTTATGTACTGGGAGTTCCTTTAGTACTGCAGTCCAACAGGGCTGTGATAAGCATCATCAAACCACAGAGTGGTTTGGGTGGGAAGGGACCTTCAAAGACCACCTAGTCCAACCCCCTGCCACGAGCAGGGACATCTTCAACTCGATCAGGTTGCTCAGAGCCCCGTCCAGCCTGACCTTGAATGTTCCAGGGATGGGGCATCTCCCACCTCTCTGGGCAACCTGTGCCAGGGTTTCACCACCCTCGGCGTAGACAAGTTCTTCCTTCTATCTGGTCTGAATCTCCCCCCTTTTAGTTTAAAACCATTACCCCTTGTCCTGTCGCTACAGGCCCTGCTGAAAAGTCTGTCCCCACCTTTCTTACAAGCCCCTTTAAGTACTGAAAGGCCGCAAGAAGGTCTCCCCGGAGCCTTCTCTTCTCCAGGCTGGACACCCCCAGCTCTCCCAGCCTGTCCTCACAGCAGAGGTGTTCCAGCCCTCTGGTCACTTTTGTGGCCTCCTCTGGCCCCGCTCCAACAGGTCCGTGTCTGTCCCGTGCTGAGGACCCCAGAGCTGGACGCAGTTCTGCAGGGGGGTCTCACCGGAGCGGAGCAGAGGGGCAGAATCCCCTCCCTCGACCTGCTGGCCACGCTGCTGGTGGTGCAGCCCAGGATACGGTCGGCCTTGTGGGCTGCGAGCGCACGTTGCCGGCTCGTGTCCAGCTTTTCATCCGCCAGTACCCCCGAGTCCTTTTCCGCAGGGCTGCTCTCAATCTGTTCATCCCCCAGCCTGTGTTGGTACTGGGGGTTGCCCCAACCCAGGTGCAAGACCCTGCACTTGGCCTTGTAGGACCTCATGAGGTTCACACGGGCCCACTTCTTGAGCTTGTCCAGATCCCTCTGGACGGCATCCCGTCCCTCAGGCGTGTCAACCGCACCACTCAGCTTGGTGTTGTCTGCAGCCTTGCTGAGGGCGCGCTCGATCCCACTGTCTATGTCGTTGATGAAGGTATCATCCTCAGTGGGAGGCCGTCTTGGCCTGAGATCTGAGCTTCAGAACCCTTAAGAGACGTGGTTACGAAGATGGGTAGTACTGTGATAACTTCAGATGTTGACCCATTTTAGGTCAGGGTATGGTACCACTTACTTGCCTGTCCTTTGATTTATGAGGCTATCAGAAGATTCATTAGAGCTGGTCTTGTCAAGTTGTGTCATCTGTGGCTTATGAGATCAAACTCTTGTGCCTGTTTCATGGCAATGTTTGCGGAACAGTATGCATCTGGTCCCGAATAAACAGTTATGTGCCCTCTGAGATGGTTATGTCTTAACTTGGTCTCACCAGAATTTTAGTCTTCTAGAGTAAAGGTGATCTTACATTTTACTTCAGATGTTCAGTTATTAACTTCAGGCATATGAAGTTAATGTATTGATGCCTGACCTGTTGATGTGCCAAGTGTCATCTCTCCTGCCCTTCTAACTGTAGGCATGTTACCTGTTCTTCCTCGCCACCGAACCTCACTGGCAGCTGACTTCCCTGTAGGTAACTAACTTGATTTCACTTCTTAAACTACTTTACTATTGCAGATCTATAGTAAATGTATGAACTTTGATAATTAAAAAGTTGAGAATGTTGGTCGCAATATCTCGATGTTTCCAGTTCCTTAGGTAGCAATCTTAATTTTACGCCTTCCAAGGCTTGCTCTAGTCTGTGTCTTATCCTCTTCCCTTCCTTTTCTGAAGTGGGATTCCTCTAGCATGACTAGCTCGTTAAAAGCTGAACTGTCAGCATGGTCTGGCTGTCTAGGCTCCTTCTGTAATCGGGGCGAAGGAAAATAAGAAACTCCATCCATCTGAACATGGCAGTATGTACGTCTTTCTCACTTTAGAGGAAGCTTAGATGTGTAGCTTAAATATAGCTGTCTAATTGTTGGTTAAATAAATCCCACCAGCACTTCTGCTTCATTAAGCATACCGTGAAACACTTTCATCTCAATATAACTTTTTGATCTTGCCACTAAACAACAAAATTATTATTTTTTTTTTTTTTTAGCTACTCAAGTTTCTGGCAAAAACAAAGATCCTACTGGCTAGTTCTTTTGGTTTTGTACTGAATGTTGGTATGTCTGGGACAGCAGGGACCAGAAATGCGAGTTCTCTGGAAAATCTGGTGGTGCTTATTCCTACTTCAGTGAGCAGGACTAGTGAACAGAAATGCTGGTGGTTTGCACGAAGGAGGCTCCAAAACTCCACCGCTGGTGTCTGCTCAGTTGCGGTGGCCATGTGCCACAGGGCATGTGTCGGGGTGCTGGCTGCAGCAGCTGCCCCAGCGTGTTTGAGACCTTGACCCAGCAGGAGAACCAGGAGGATGTGGCTGCCCAGGTTCAGGTCCTGGATGTTTGCTGCGGTGCTGCCTTAGGTCGCTGCTGAGGGCGAGAAGCAGTGGACACAAGTCACACCTGGGTGTTAGGAAAGAATTGTTATGAGGGTGGTCTGTGACTGGAACAGACATGTAGAGAGCTGATGGGACTGCTATCCTTGGGATAATGAAAATATTTCTAGAAGAGACCCCAAGCAACCTGGGCTAACGTGGCCCTGCTGTGGGGTGTTAGAAGCATGTGCTCCATGCTCCACAGCCTGCCTTAGTCTTGCTGTTGGTCCTGGGTGCCAGGACAGGACCTGGGCTGGGGCTCCGAATTCCCAGTGTGTGTGTGTCAGAGTTGCTGCTGGGTATGATCAAAAGCACTACAGTCTGGAGAGGTTCCTGCTGGAAGTTTCCTTTTGATCTTGAGAGCATTAGCTAATGGCCACCAGCTTTGTAAAGAGCTTCTAACAAAGTGGTTTTTAAGAGGTAGAAGAAACAACTGATAAAGTGTGTGATGTCTTGCTCAGAGCAAGTTCGCGTGCTCCTCATGTAGCTTTTGCAGGAGCTTCAGCACTGCTGCCAAACTGAGCAGGCACCTCTTTGGTCAGAGTTGCTGTCACCATTGTGGTTTCTAACTCTGTAACTTACAGTGCGGGATACAGGGAGGTAGAGCAGGTCCTTTGCTGAGGCGGGGTGGCTGACTGTGACCACTCCTGGCTCCCTTCAGTGGAAAGCAAAATGGGTTTATTCCATGAGAATCGAAACCAGGGGTCTCTGTGGTTGCCTTGCAAGTGAGCATATATTCCCATCGTCCTGAGGCACAATGCCTTTTCACTAGAGTTGAGAGTTGGCAGGGTGCTGGCTTGAGGCTTTTTTTGTTCTGGCAGATGAGGTGTAGCTGACCTTGTTGCAGCGTAGAGCAAACTAAAGAATCCAATCAAGTCTTACCGCCTCCAGTGCTGCCTTGGGAGAGGCCAGTGTTTCGGGGTAGCGACAACTTTTGATTCTAGGCGTGTCATGTGACATTCTTCCAGTTTTTTCCACCCTTCAAAGGTACACAATTCCTGTTTCTCAGGTTCTTTCTATGCCTTCAATTTGAGCATCGCGGTATCGGTAATAGCTAAGAAAGGTGGCAACACTTACTGGCAAATGTGATCTTTCTGGGTGATGCTGTAGCAATACGCCTTTTTTTTCCTTCAATCTTTTTTCCTGCTAATTAGCTTGATGACACTGCTGTTCATCTTTGCACTCACTGGAGAACTTACAGAGGTTGGGTGGAAACATCTGGTGGTTTAACACTCAATCTCCTCCAAGAGTAGGGAGGTGGAGGGACTTTCATGGTCACACTGTGCCATACAGCTGTGGTGCTTGCGGTGTGGAAATTGTCTTCAGATTCCTAGAACCTTGGTGTAAACCAAAGATAAATTCCTGCTGCTGTGCTTTGACTCTGTGAAGTCTCTGTGTTTCTTGATGCTGAAGGGTTCATAAATTAAAGCTTTTTATGAAACTTAGGTATGGGAGTATAGGTATAAGTTGATATTCAGTAACTGAAAACATCCTAAATCATACGGCAGCTGCTTCAGTTAAGGACGTATTGAATTGCACAGATGTAGTGCAAGCAATGGAGCTTCAAAGCTGAACATACTATATTTAACACTAGACACAATGCCGTTCTTTGGAGTCTGTGTAAGAAATAATAGGTGTGTCCTTTAACCAGCAATTCCATATTGAAAATTTTACACAGAAAGGGCAGGGTCCCAGCCTATCTCCAGCCCTCTTGTAAACAGGAATGACGCTTAGATAGCATCTTAGACTGCAGTGCTTGGTGCTTAGTGATGTCAACGCATATCTAATGCCAATGACGACAAAACTTGCTGCTGTGGTGTAGTCTAGGTAGCTTAAGTTAGGGCACTTTCATAAATAATGGTAATATTTTCTGTTTGTAATGAAAGAAACATGGTTTTCCAGCAACAAGTAGTCACAAGCACATGCATTCTTTTCAGTGAGTTGCAAAAGGCAGCTTGTAGACGGTTTCACCAGAGAAAACACTTAGAAGTCCAAGTGTCGTAACTGCCTGGCCCTTATAAAGCTGCGTTGACTTTGAGAAACTTCAGACATACTGTGAAGTGTGTAAAGCATTACAAGCTTTCATTTCTCAAATGCTGATAGTGACTGCGTCATGCAAACAAATGTCAAAATCTGTTCAGACACAATTGGAGAATCTCTGACTCCTCAGTTTTGCTGTTTAAAAGTTTGAAATCCTTGTGTAGTACCTGTGGGGGTGTTTCAGTGTATTTTGTGTCTTTCATCTGCTCGCATGGCTGAAACTAATCAAATGTAGGTCAGTGAGTTCAATGGAAAGTGTACATTCCAGTGAGTTGCCTGGTCTGAAAATGTAAGTGATGGTCTCTCCTCCCTTTTTTCAGTAGTTGTAGCAGTAAGGAGTGTTAATTATTGAAACAAGAAGTGAGTTTCTGCACTGCGGTAAGTCCTCGTTACGGAAGTTGGGAAGGCAGAGAGCTTCTGGGCTCTTCTTGAGCTTCTAACTATTTATAATGGGTTGACTGGCTGAATCTTTTTAATGACCTCCAAGACAGAGCACCTGCCTCTGACAAAGCTAATGCTTTTCCTGAATGAATCTACTTCCCTTCATTTATGTATTATCTGTCTTGTCAATCTGATGAGTATAAGTTAGCCAGCGTAAGTGTTAACTTGAAAATTTTTTTTTAATGTAACTTGAGGACAAAATTACTGTTACAGCAAGTAGTGACAAATTTTCTGTTTCTTAAATAGAAGCAATTGATGTGAAAGCAGATTCATCTACTGTATTTATTTTCTAGCTAACAAATACAGCATAAGTAGGCTAAGACATGTATGAAAACTGATTTAATCGACTGTAATTGAACTTGAACAGACTTAGCGCACATGTTTGGTGGTTTAGAGTAGAATTCCAATTAGTTGTGAATTTTTCTGTGAGCTTGCTGGAGTCCATACCTTTCCCTGCCATGTTTTTAGGTAGGGGACCTAATGGGCTTCGCTGACAGAGGGATTCACAGGGAGATATGGCTGTTTCATGTGATGCCCTCTCTAAAAACACGTGCTGGTGAAGGCATCTGGCAGAACTCTGCTACCTGGGCCAGAAGTTTATTGAGTATATTAGAAAATGAAAGATGTAATGGCAGAGAATTAAATCATCCCTCAAACCTGGAATTAACTGACACTAAGCAGAGATTATTGCTCCATGGGAACAACTCTGAGGTAAGTACTGTTTCTTGCTAGAGCTTCATTTCCCTTTGCACGCGCCCGCCTCCCCCCCCCTCCCCCCTTACTACCTTATGAATAAAAGGCTTATGGCCTCTTTTTATCTCTTGGTATGCATAAAACATCGCTAAAATAGTTCCTTTGCTCATTTTCTTTTGTTTTGTTTGTGGGAGCCTTGTGTAAGGTTTAGCTGCTGGAATAACAAAATGATAAAGTTTCTTTTTTCTGGAAGAAGTGACTGCTTGTGTTGAAACTGTGCGTGGTCTCATAGACCTAAGTGGCAGCGTAGGTGGTGTCAATAGGAAGCTTTAGTCTTCTTTATGAGCAGAGGGTTTTTTACATGTAAATTTGAACTGTACTTTCACATGACTTCTGAAACTCCTTCCCTGCAAGGAGTATGGTTAAGTGAAGAGAGATCCCGTGGGACCTTCTCTGGTTGATCTGCTTGCTTTCTGTGGCCACCATCTTTCAGCACAGCATGCTGTAGCAAAGACTGCCTAACCCTAAGTGTTATAGGCTGTATGTAGTTAGAATTCACTAGACAAAAGTTGCATTAATTCTTATAAATGAGATGAAGGCAGCTGAGGAGGAGAAGATGCGAAGGCATCATAACTGGTTCTGGCCTGAGAAATGGCTTCTGTCCCTGTTTTACGTGACAGCTTACTTGCACCAAAGTGAGATACTGAACCTTCATCATTGTTTTTTGGTCTACTTGGCATGAATGGCAGGTAGGTTCCCTGCATCCGGAATTCATGGCAGCTGTGCTTTGAACATGTCTACTGAATTGGTGCTTAAGTTAAACATGCCAGATTCTTAACCGTCGCAAATGGCTGTCACTTGGTGTCCAGAACCTGGTGTCTGCAACCATTTTATTGGGAAGTGGTCCTTGCCCTGGTTATCTCCTGAACTTTGCCCAGGCCCTGATATTGCGAGTGCTGGCTCTCAAATCAAAACCATGAGATCAAAACTGTGCCACGAACACATAGCCCACTGGCTGATGTTTTGGTCCTAGGAGCTTCCCTTGCCATCAGCTCACTCACTGCTGGATGTGGCCATAGCGTGCTGTTAGCATTGAATACCCTGGACGGTCTGGCGGGCCAGTGTTCACGGGCATAGCCGCAGCAGTTCATAGAATCATCATCAAACCACAGAGTGGTTTGAGTGGGAAGGGACCTTCAAAGACCACCTAGTCCAACCCCCTGCCACGAGCAGGGACATCTTCAACTCGATCAGGTTGCTCAGAGCCCCGTCCAGCCTGACCTTGAATGTTCCAGGGATGGGGCATCTCCCACCTCTCTGGGCAACCTGTGCCAGGGTTTCACCACCCTCGGCGTAGACAAGTTCTTCCTTCTATCTGGTCTGAATCTCCCCCCTTTTAGTTTAAAACCATTACCCCTTGTCCTGTCGCTACAGTCCTGCTGAAAAGTCTGTCCCCACCTTTCTTACAAGCCCCTTTAAGTACCGAAAGGCCGCAAGAAGGTCTCCCCGGAGCCTTCTCTTCTCCAGGCTGGACACCCCCAGCTCTCCCAGCCTGTCCTCACAGCAGAGGTGTTCCAGCCCTCTGGTCACTTTTGTGGCCTCCTCTGGCCCCGCTCCAACAGGTCCGTGTCTGTCCCGTGCTGAGGACCCCAGAGCTGGACGCAGTACTGCAGGGGGGTCTCACCAGAGCGGAGCAGAGGGGCAGAATCCCCCCCCTCGACCGGCTGGCCACGCTGCTGGTGGTGCAGCCCAGGATACGGTCGGCCTTGTGGGGTGCGAGTGCACGTTGCTGGCTCGTGTCCAGCTTTTCATCCCCCAGTACCCCCGAGTCCTTTTCCGCAGGGCTGCTCTCAATCTGTTCATCCCCCAGCCTGTGTTGGTACTGGGGGTTGCCCGACCCAGGTGCAGGACCCTGCACTTGGCCTTGTAGGACCTCATGAGGTTCACATGGGCCCACTTCTCAAGCTTGTCCAGGTCCCTCCGTTAAAAAGCTCCCCCAAAGTCTCCTACCCTGTTGCTTTGCCAGAGGTAGAGAACCATGTTGTTCTTTTGTACTGCCTCAGCCATCTCTGTCCATTTAAATCCCCAGTGGTGCATTTGTTAATCACCCAAAAGCGTGGCTTGAATTGGTAAGGCATGAATGCATGTGCCGTTGTCGCTCCCTTGGAACACGGAGGACATGACACCTCTCAAGGAAAGGTTACTAGAAACTGGGTTGTTTTGAGCTCTTGTAGATTTAGCTTTAGTTCGTCAAGACACCTTTCCCTGCAGATGGCCAATCAGGCACCTCTAAATGTTTTTAAGCTCATATATCTTAGTTCCTCCCTTGGAAGAGTCATTATCTGTGCTTTACAGGAATGTTGTATTTTGTACTAACCTTTGCAAATAAACTTCATTACTAGCTTTTTGTTTACACGTCAGTATTTAAATGTATGCAGTAGATGGAGTAAGGGAGCTGGAACTTGAGATATATGGAAAATTCTTGGTAAGTCACTGTCTATGTCATTGTTGAATGAGGCAGTGCCGTTTTAAAATTCCTTCCAAGAGGATACATGTGATGGGACCTCAACTCCGACTGTGTGCTGAATGGCACTGGTGCCTTTCTCACCTTGTGATTATTTGGATTTGCTGTTTTAATTCCAGGTATGGGGATGAACAGCACTTCGTTGTAATCAATCTATTAAACATCTGAACAGTGCCACTTGAGGAGAAGCAGCTTTGTGGAATTCTTGACTTGTTAATACTGTTTGCTTCCTTACAGCCTTGTGGCTTGTGAGACCTAAATGTGTGGATATAATCTGTATTTAAAAAAAAAAAAAGAGAAATCTTACTGCTTGTGTTCCAGCTAATGTAAAGATTTAAATCTGCAGGTATCCCATGCATAATAGCAAGGTAATGGACTTCCCTCTATTGGAGGGGAGTAAAGTGGAACAAAATAGGTATCAAGATTTGTTTCTGAAGATAGTTAATTTTTTAAATATAGGTGACAAGAATAGCGGAGGGGCAGAAGGTCACAGTTTCTATGTAGGCGCACCAACCTGGTGTGTGAAGAACAGACAATTCACAACACCTCTGTCTCCTTGGTTATTTGATTTTTATTTTTTTTTAATATTACCCCCAAGCGCTCTTAAAGAGTTTTTGGTAGCAATATTGACTTTTGTAATTATTTACTCCGGAATTAACATGTAGGTGTTAACTTGTGATTTTAATATAAGTCTCTGAAGAATGATCATTGAGGAGGTTTTGGGTGAGGCTAGTAGTGAGAGAAAAATTTTGGTGCACTAGAAGGCTGTAGTCTTGACCTAGATTTAATATACATCCTCGAAACGAACTGATGCAGAAAGGAAGCTTGCATGCTTACAACTTCTCTGTCGCTTTACGGGAACACTTCAAAAAGAATTTCAAGTTGGGAAAGTGCCCTTCACTCTCGTAGTTCTGAATCTTGTAATTCTGAACATTGTTGTTCGTCTCTGAACTGGCTGGTGGCTGCGGGTGGAATGCGAGGCAGACTGCTTGGAAGACTCTGGCGAGGCACTTGCAGGTGGGGAAGCAGCAGCGCAGCGTGAGGATCCCCCGTTTCTGCAAACAGTGAAGACATGAATGACCTCGCAGTATGTGGCCTTTCCCAGATAAGAGGTCGGGCTGGATAACAATGGCCTTCTATTGTTCGGGGGATATATGCCACAGGACTGGATTTGTCACCAAAATGAATATTCAGCTGAGTCCCCCATATCAGTTAGTCGTCGTTGATTTGCATAAATCAAATATCCCTGCAACGCTGCGTCTTATTGCAGTTGCTTGTTTGTTCGTGATGTGCGACAGCATTTGAAAGCACAACGAATGCAGGCGTCTAGAATGGAATAATGTAGGTCACACTGAGAAGCTGCCGTCTCGCAGGATTGTCATCTGCTTCGTTAAGAATAGATTAATTGGTAGGACATGATCTGGCAACAGTGCTCCTGCCAATGTCCTGCGTTCTCCCATACATTACCAGCTCTGGAATTTGTCCGTATTGATATGGTATTAGTGAAACTTACTCTGTAAAGACAGTTTTCTAAAGATACTGTAAAATCCTACTGAAAAACTGAAGATTCAGGAGAGAGACATGGGGGTCACTAGGAGGGGCGGATAGGGCTTGATCAGTCTATTGAAAAGGAAATAACATTTTTTTTAAAGAATCTCTAGTTTAGCAAATTTTGGGTTAAAAGCTAAAGTTAGGTGGATTGTTCAGATTTTGAGAATCTGCTGCATTCCTAAAAATAGATGCTAGAATTAAATGAGTGGTTTATTAAGATACACACCGTCACACTAGCAGATACCACTGGTCAGGAATCTTTAGCTTATCTTTACGGAGAGAGAAGTGTGGTCATAATTACTTTTCTTGATACCCGGTTTACAAAAATACCACTTTTCAGAATACTTCAGGTACCGTGGATCCCTGGCAGTCAAAGACAGAGCTGTTCCCCCGGTAGTTTCTCTGCTTGTTACTAGGAATGTTACTAAGAAAAACGGTTCTGTGTGGCTGTTGCTATCAAGGTGGTACAGATTGAGGCTGGTGAGCTCGACATACAGGGGTGAATGTTTAGCCAAGTGATATTCATGAGGGTACTAAAACAAAGTATGCGGTGGGTTGTTTAGTGAATGGGTGACTAGTAGAGCACGTGGGGAAGGTCCTTCGGGAAAGGAGAGGCCTCTAGGTGATAGACCCAGTCTGAGGGTGGGAGGATTGACACCAGTGACTGGATGTGTGGGAAAGAGGAGCAGAAAAAAAAAAAGTAACACTGATCACATCATCATTTGTGGCTGGTGGAATTAAAGTAATTAAATCACTTGTTTCTGTTACCATTGTCCTCCCATGCCTAGCTTGATCAAAACCAGGCACTCACACAGGACACACCTTCACAGATGTTTTCTCCTACCCAGTTGTTGTGGAACTTTCTTAGAGGACTAGAATTAACTAAGTGTACATTTCCTAAGGTTTCATGTAAGGTACATGTTACTTTATTTAGATGCAACTTCTGGTGCTCTGTAAATGCTGATTTGTCATGACTTGAAACCTCGCAGAGCTGGAAAAGTGAGTTCTTGTTGCCGCTCTGGTTTGCGCACTCCGCACTAGGAAAATCCTAGTGTAGAGAAGGTGAAACACTGAAACACATGGATTCGTTGAATTTCTGTTTTACTACTGCATAAATCCGTAGTCCGCTCATCTCGAGTACTTTGTTACGCTCCTGGTCACTGAATGTCAAAAATGGAGTTAAAGGTTTGGAAGAGGACAGCAAAGACAGCCAATAGGCCATTTCAATGCCACCTGCTCTGTGATTCCTGATACCCTCCGTGTTGGTCCTGGGGGGCTGCTGCTGGTTCTCCCCATAGACTTCTCAAGGTGGTGGCTCTGGGAGTCCTGCGCTGCCTCGATTCATTTTCTGGGGCCCCTTTGCTCCGACTGCTGAGGCTCTGCTCACTGGTCCTGGCACCGGGCTGCTCTGTCTGAACAAGTTATGTAGGTGCTCCCTAGCCTGCGGTTGAATAGGAGTCCTGAGTCACTGTAACTTTGGAGACTGCAAGGAAATGCTCTCATGTAAGTTTGTATCGTGAACGACTCTAGTCTTTTTTTAGTAAGCATTTATTTTAGGGCTGACCAGTGTGGTAGCAGCCTTTAGTTAAAATGAGTGGGAATCTGCAACATGGTCTAAGGTAGCCGCTAAGTGTTGTCTGTCATCTGTGTGCAATGGGTACCCTACACTGTTTATAACTAACTTTGTTTTGCAGCAGTTTGTATGCAGTTATCTGAGGCTAATAGCAGCAACCAGATTGCCTGGCTCCACGTATTCAGCTGGAGAGAGATACCCGTTTGCCTGTTCTCCATCTGCGTCTGGCTGCGTTGTTCTGATGAGCACTGCTGAACTTAAGTTTTTGGAAAGCAACTTAAGAGCTTCTTGCTGTGTTAGGATATACAATTTTGGTTTTGCAGAGGAACTAAAATTACCTCGAGGGCAGAACAATAACTCAGTTGCTGACTGATGGTTGCTACCTGGTCCAGTTTTCTTCTCCTTTTGTCTTTCCCCTCCCACCTGTTCCCCTTTGCTAACCAGAACAGGCAGGTTCAGAAACATCTTGTTAGTTTTTGAAAAAAGTTCCATTAACTATTAACTTTATTATTAATTTTCTTTTATATAGGTGCCTGATTTTTGCGTTGTCTTACAGCAGTGTTTGCTTGTAATGGATAATGTCCCTTCAGCTTTTGGAGTCGCCTGCAGCAGTTGGTGCACTTGCAGGTTTTAGTGTGAGGTCAAGAAAAATAAGACAAAAGGGAGAGTCTTGCTGGAGAGCGTAGCTTGCTGCACGTGTCAGTCTCGAGCTGTTGTCTTAGCTGCTTTTATTGAAATGAAGATGATAAAATGGACTTGAGACACGTAAGTAACTTGCCCCGGTTTTTGTAAGGGGAGGAACTGGCGCTGGGGTTGCAGTTGTCACTCTGCTAACCAGAACTTCTATGTCTGGCTGCGTAGAGCTTTGCTTCTGGCCACGCAACTCCTTCCTTTCACCCCATGCTTCCCCAGCTCCCCACCTGCAAGTGGAAAACACAGCACGGGCAAGCACTGGGGTAAAACCTGAGGTACCTGGCTCGGAAATGAGCCACCTAAAGGTAGTGCAGACCTGAGGGCTCCGTAGCCCGCGCGGGCTGTCTGACCTGATTGTGCATCCTGCGGTAGGTTAGTGCTGTGGTGGGTGATCCGTGACCAACTACAGCTCTCCGGGAGAGCTATGAAAGAGGTCGGTGGGGCTGCGACACTAAGGGGGCCCTGAGGACTAACAGTACTATTTTTTCTATTTCTTCAAAGAATTCACTGCCACATGTAAGTGTGGAAAATACACATACAGGTACTGATATACATACAAGTGTGTATATATGGGAGGCTGGAGGTATATTGGTGGTGTATGCATGTGTACACATAAACAAAAGAAAATCAGCTGATAAGCATGCATGTGAAGTGAGCTTTCTCCTGAAAGAGGAAGACTAGCTGTCTTAGTTACTATCTTGTTTACTCATGAGATTAAATGTATTTGAAAGCTGGAGAGGAGGGTAGATTCAGTACTGTAAAACCAAGAGGTGTGGAGCTGCCATGGTAACTGTACGTCCTCCTACGGAAGCACGAGCAAAATTAGTATTGCCCGCTAAGTTTGACTAAGGGTACTGTGTGTTTGCATCTTGTCAGACTCTAAAGCATCGATAGGCTTCTCGTTTTGATTTGCTCGCTCGTTTTTTGTTGCTGGTCACGCTGCCTTTCCCTTTTCCCACTCTGTTCCTTCCCAAGTAGCTGACCATGCTACGTGTGATCAGGGCTAAAGGCAAGGAGGAGTTCAAGTGCAATGTAATCCCTCACTCCTGATGAATAAATGTCTTGTTAGAGAAAGTAGTTATGACCTGAAGTATCAGTTCCTTACCTGGATCTACAGTTTCTCAGTACTGCTTAAAAGAAGCCAAGTAGTCCAGGTTTTCAGGTTTCCTGGTTCTCTCAGTCTCTCTGGTAATCTCATTCAGACTTGCTTTAGTGAGCAAGAGTTTGAGACTTTGTCTAGTGACTCCATTTATTGTTTTGTTACAATTTTATCCAGAGAAAGAAGACGCCACAGATATCCACCTGTTAGAGAAGTCCACGGGAGACCTAAGGTACAAGCAATAGGGGAGGATAATGTGGGTTCCAGCTCCTTTTAGAGACCAATTACTAGAATTTTCTCTCCTCTGTAGTTGAATGCCATGCTTTCTGCCCAAGGTAGCAAATCTGTATTTCGGAAAGAATTGCCATAACTGTAGAGGCTTGTCCCAGCTAGCCTAAAGCTTCCTCCTGTTCCTTACCATGTCAGCTGAATTTTGCGCTCTCCAGTAAAACCTATGCTTTCACTCAAGCTTTTGCCAAAGGATGAGACTGTGAATAGCTTGAGTTTCTCTTCCAGAACAGTCTGAATGGTGATTAGTTTGCAGACTTGCAAAGTATTCCTAAACACTCTGTCAAAAAGTTGTGAGTCTTACAAGTGGCACTTTGTGATGGATGCCTATTCCTTTCTTATCTCTAGTGGACAAGTGAAAGGAAACTTCGCGGGGAGCTGTAGAGAGGCTGCACCTGTGGGCCCTGGGCCCTGCAGCTGCCTCCCTGGCAGCCCTTGCTAAGAGTAAGAACTGCAGTCGGTCTAGCACGGGGACAAGCCCTGCTGCAGGTGAGGCGAGAGACTGCCTGGGAAAAAGCAGTCCTTGGATTGCCTTCTGAGGAATGGGAATTGAGATTATTACCGGATAATCTGTAAGTTTGTCAGCTATAAATGAACTGCTTTTGAGAAGTCACTGCAGTATCAAGACAAAGCTCAATTTAAGTTTTGCTAAGAAACAAGTTTGAGTTTTGGGGGATTTTTTTTTTTATATGATGTGGAGTTAAGGTCCTCTAAAGGCTTCAAGTTGCGTCAGGGGAGGTTTAGATTGGACATTAGGAAGAATTTCTTTACTGAAAGAGTGGTTAGGCATTGGAACAGGCTGCCCAGAGAGGTGGTGGAGTCGTCTACCCTGTAGGTGTTCAAAAAAGGTGTAGACGTGGCACTCCAGGGGCTAGTTTAGGGGTCATGGTGGTGTTAGTTGATGGTTGGACTTGAAGATCTTAGAGGTCTTTTCCAACCTTAATGATTCTATGATTCTATGATTCTAAAACAGGTTCGTGTATGTTTGTATAATCCATGTGTACTTGCAGAGGTCTCTGGAGAGCTGGAATCAACTGGTGCCAGCATGCCTAGGCACAAAATGATCACCTGGCATGGGGTTTGCTATTGCTCCTCTGAAACAAACTCTTCTGTCTGAATCGTGTGCTTCGAACACCTTTGGCACCAAGTGCAAAGCATTATCTCAGCAAAGTCGCGGATCCCAGTATTGGGTGCGACACCTGGAAAACCCAGTGCTGAGACTTTGTTCTGTGCTGAAGGTGTGAAGAAGGCAGGGACACTTTAGAAATCTAATTCATGTAAAGCCTCTGAAAACGAGTATTTGTACTTAAAATGTTGAGTGTGGTTGGGAATGTTGTATATCCATACTGTGTAAGTATGATACCTTGTAGAGTAAATATTTTGAAAAACCTAAGTAGTAACTGAGATCACTAAGACCTTAATTAAAACCAGAACTTTCATCTCTTGCCTGATACAGTTATGTTGGGCTTACTTTGGGAGGAGAAAGTGTATTTATGTCCGAAGCTTTCTTACAAAATATTTAATCTTAACTACTTCATTGGTAACACATGTTAATGTCTGCATATTCTTAGTAAAATAACATTCTGAAGTGTTAAAGCTTGTATGCAGGACTTATGTTGACTTCGGAGAGTTTGTAATTCTGGACTTGGAAACTTTGGAAAGGTTGTTACTGGCAGGGGTTAGAGGAATCACCTTTTTATTAGTGTTATGCTCTAGACATTAATAAACTCGATGAAGCAGTATCTGGATTAGGAGTTTGTTTCAGAAGTCATCTTCTGCATTATGGTGTTAAGCTTAAGAAAGTCTTACAATATTATAAATCTGTCTTGAGAACTGAGGGATCTCATATTCAGGTAGCTGTATAAAAAGACTAGTTAAAGCTCTACAAAGGTCTGTGCTGCAAAGTTAATTCTGTAGTTTTAAAAGCTTCCAGCCCTAGTTATTGCTGTATCTTCCTGCTGTTGATACCTTTTATTGCATTTTTGCTTTTTAAATAAAAACATTTTGGGGCTGTTTATTGGGCCATACTGTAAGCTGTAAACATACCTGAAGGATACTGATTTTCTCTGTGCTTCTGTGATGGTGTTCTTGTGCTAACTAGGTATGTTACAGCGTTTACTCTTTGTGTTAAAGTGCCGTAAGTCATGAGGCTGTGTTCTGTCTGGCTTTGTGAATTTGAAAGTTGTTAACTCAAAGAAAGATAGCAGATAGATTTCTTTCTGCCTGGTCAGTCTGTTTCTTTACTTACCTTGGAATTTCTAAAGGCAGTCAAGCTAGGCAGTAAAGATAAGATTTATATCCTTTTGTGGCTATTAAAGCACTTGCAAGAGCTCCACCTTGCTTTAGTTGTTTGAAGCGGATTAGTGTGGGGGATGTTCAGGTGCACCTTCAAGCCCTTGGAGAAAGTGCTGTAGCTCAGGCTGCGAACCTCTGCCTTCTCCAGGATTGCTGGCCACTGGGAGGGATGCAGGCAAAAGGGGCCATCCAGGTGGCTCCTGGTGCTGGTCTGAAAACTTGAATGGGCCCTGAGTTCTGCTGTGTTAATTGGAGTGTTGATAGCTGCAGTTCAAGAACACTGTTAGGAAAAATACTTGCTGCCGCCAGAGCCTGTAGCACAAAGGTGGGCAGCTTGAAGGCACGAGAACTTGAGTATGAATTTGTGTGCGTTTGCTTTTCTTTCCCGAGTTGAAAATACACAGTGCTGATAAAGTACATTTGCAAAGTGATTACTAACAAATGAAATACAAAATGCACTTATTTATATGCTGCTTACGGATGGTGATTTGACGTGCAGGTTGACTGCCAGGCTCCTGGCGCTGCAGCGTTGCCCCTCTCTTGCCCTACATTCCGCTTCCTACTGCCCAGTGTCCTCACCGAGCTGAATGGTGTCTTTGTTTGCAAAGAACGCAAATAAAATTCGTGCTGTCTGAAAAGGGCTAGCTCATCATTTGTAGCTCTGAAATGGACTGGAAAATAACTTTTTCTCCCTCTGTCTTCTGCTGATGGCATTCTGTCTTTCCCTTTTCAAGAACAGTTGGTTTGTGATTTAGCAACAGAAGAGCGATCTTTACAAAACCTTGGCAGGGGCTTGAGAAGGTGTAGGGTGATACAGAACTGTTTGGATGCAGTGATTATGGATTTAAAACACGCTGTTGTGCTGATGCAAGTTCTGGGTCTTCACTAATGTCTTTCGTCTGAGAGCAATGGAAACTCAAAACCGTTGAGCAAATAGTTCTGTGTTCACCGAGACGTTCAGATATTTAAACTTACACAAATGAAACTGGAATGCTTTGTCGGGAGTCATTGACGAGAACCTCTGCTGATATGGGGACAGCAGAGCTTGACTTCGGTGGCCTGATGCACAAGTCTGACCTTCTGGCTTCTGAAACTCCTCTTGGTCTGCGTCTTTACAGTGACTAGGCAGAAGTGACTTTCAATATTTGTGTAAGGGCAGATCTTGTTTGCACATACTGTGAGATCAGCTAATGGTACTTCTTAAGCCTTGATACTCGAAGACCAGCAACCTAAAGAATCCATAAATAGGTTCTGCCTTTTTTTAAAGCCGTGAGTTCAGTTTTTGGTCAGACCTGGCCCCTTATATTGCTATAAGCGACTGGTACAAGACTTGAAACTGGAAGGAAGCGCAGAAGTGAGCCAGAAACCTGGGGTGATCTGCCTGTAAGGAGACTTCATTGCTAAACTGTGTGAGCTATACTGAAGCGTAACAAACATTTCCAAATTTTTGTTTGAAAGTATGGGGTTATATTAAGTGTTTAATAGGCTGGCGGTATAGTTCCAGCTTTTTCTGTGAATTCCAGTTTGTCCTGTTGAAGTTAATGAATATCTTATCGACACTTAATGAGGGAGTAATTTCATGCTTGTCTTTCATTCGTTAGTTCTGTCATTATCCTCCTGTGATAGCGCTATGTCCGTTCTGCATGCCGTTCAATTGTTATGCCCGTTACCCTCTTAAGCTCTTTCCTGAACTTAATGCTACTGGGCACTCCCCACACCTGTAATCTCTTCTCTCTGAAGCTTTTCTGTTTCTGCCAGCACACTGTCGCTGACGACTTCTTTGGAAAAGCCTAGAACAGAATGGGCATTATAGCCATGCAGAAGTCTAGTTTTTCCGGTCTGTTAAAACTAATTTGAAAGTATTTAGAGGCAAATAGTCGTTGCTATTTAAAACCATCTTTCTGTTATGAAGGTTGAACTAGTATTACATTGTAATTGGAATGGAAGCTGAGTGTAACATGGGATTAGAGATTTATTTTATCCCCAAATACTAGAGTTAGCTAAATCCCTCTCAGTGCAGAGAAGAGTTAATTTCCTTGGCTGGGTTAACAGCTTGCTTTATCTTAACGCATAAAAAGTGGCAGTCAAACATCCTGCTTTATCTGGGCAGAACCTAACCTAAAAGTAAGTGTCACTGTATAAAATACTTTTATTTATGATCTTTTGGTAAATGCTGTGTTTGATAGTGTTGCTGGGGAGCGCTATATCATAGCAAACAACTTGGTTAAATACTACAAAATATAGGGATAGTTGGGCGTTTTTGGGACAATTTTGTATCTTGGCTATTAACCATTCAGTGGGTTTATTTTTCAAACCACATACGTATGATACTAGCTATGTTGATTCATAAATTTAACTTAACATGAGTGATGAAGTACTGCTTTGGCTACCTGGAGAAGAATGGAGCCCTGACCTGAAACCGAGGTCTGAAGGTCCCAAGGTGACGTCCTAGAATTAGTGGACAACCTCAGCCTTTAGTCACTGTACTGCTTTAAATCCTTAGAAACGGGGAATTTTACCCCTTTACACTCTGGTTCATGTTTATGAATTACTTGGTAACCGTAAGAGGCTCCGTGAGGAGCTGCAGTTGGTATTCATTTAAGGGTTATTCTCCGTTTTCCTTTTTGGCTGCAGATGTGGTAGGTGTTCATCTAGCAAGTGCTGTCCTCGCTCTTCCCCCTGCACGACACAGGCCTGTGGGGAGGGCGGTTCTCCTCTCCCCCCATCTACAACTGTGTAGCCTTTCCCAGAGAGGCTCTGGTATCCTGATTTTTATGTAAAAAGATTTTACTGATTTAATATTTCAGTGTTGAAGTAGTGTGTGCAGTATGTAGAGCTAAAAGGAGTTGGACTTGGTGGAGTTTAAAGCAGACTTCCCATGTAGACTGCTTACATAATAGTATGCTTCATAAATTCTATTTAATCTTACTTGGTATAAAATGACCTTGTAGATTTAGGAGGTAAGTTTGTGATTGCAGCTGCTGCCTTTTAAAAAGTCTAAATATAAACAGATTTTTGGAAAGCATGAAAAATTATAAGCAGTGTTTCTCTGATTTGAATTGAAAGTCAGAACTCTGGCATATAATTAGTGTCAGAGCTTTTTGAGACGATGGCTTGTAGTGTTCCTGCTCTACTGCTAATAATTCTTGTAGGCAATTTTGGGAAGAGAAGGTTGAAACAAGACACGGTCTTCAAGCCTCTTCTGCTGTGGAGGAGCTGGTGGGGGTGGTTCTCATCCTGGCTTGCCATGGTATCTGTTTTGGCCTGAGCCCATCTCTTCTGGGGAAGAGCGATTAGTTTGTACTCATTGCACAAATGAGGTTTCACCAAGGTCTTACACAATTACGTTCATATTTCCCTGCCTGGGGTGGAAATTTCTGACCAGGTGCCTGCAAGATTGTCTTTGCCTATTCTAGGGTTGCACCTCCATTGGACTGTAGCTATTCCGTGGAAGTAAAATGGTAATCTCTCAGCCTTCGGTCTTTTTTCTTTGTCATGTGAAAACAGCTGCGAGTTCACAGAAGAAATTCTTAGGTTACAGGCATGTAGCGTTGCATTTTGTACTGCTGACACCCATCCCTTGTTTTTATTCAGTTTTCAAGATTATCAGTTTCTTATTTTAATCGTCCTTTGCACAGTGCCTCTCACTTTTGTGAGCAGTAGACTTCAGGTAGGACAATTTATTACACCAGAATTAATAAAGAAAATATTAAATACTGGTTTTGGTATTAGTCTGAGCTAAGGATCTGTCTTCAGTTTGATAGTTTCTTTTCCCTAAGTCTTCTCAGGACAGCTCTCCTTCATCTCCTCTTCAGTCAGTCCTTGCAAATCCTATAGTTAACTAACTTCCTTGCAATACCGTTTCAGCTTCGTCACAAATTAACACGTGAATTATTTTGTATTAGTTGGTATTAAAAGTAAAAACCTTACTCGTGCTCTGCCAAGGTGGTCTCTGAGTTCTGAGAATCGTGGTTACACACTTCTGTCAAGTCGCGACTTTGCTTGTACCACATCAGAGGCTGAAGCGGGGATGGACCTGGATGAAGAGACATTGCGCTTGGGTGCCAACTTATGCTGATAACTTGCCTTTTATTGCTGGTTGAAAACTTGGTGTTGCTTAAATCCTTCTGCTTACGTTATTGAACCTTGAGGTTGACTGCCTATAAACCATGGGCGTGTGTGGTTAGCTCAAGAGGCAATTTAGGGCTCCTGCTCCTTGTTTAAACAGTGTAAAAGGGAGATGACTGTTTTTAATAGTCTGGTGTGTTGTCACGTGCTCTGGTGTAGGCTCTCGCACTGACCACTTCGAGTTATGTTAAACAGGTAACGAGCGTTACGGTTTCTGTAGTTAATGTTGTTCTTGCAGGTGGTTACTTGAACAAGGTTAATGGAAAGGAGAATCTTGGGGAAAAGAGGCATTTTTTTGGAGAGGTTTCTGAAATGCTGGTATCACAAGGATTAGGTATAAGAGTAAAAAAAATAAAAATTCACCACGATATTTCACATAATTTTTCAGCATATGCAAAATATTGTGGTTTAATCATTTTTGGGGAAAGAATCTTATTAAAAAAAGAAGAAAGCTTGCTGTTTTGCTTAGGATGTTTAAATTTATACCCAAAGTCCCAAATTTCTTCTTTTTGGAAGGTCTCCAGAAACATTGCAAAAACCTGATATTTTTTGTTCTTAAAAATAAGCAAGAAAGGTAAAAGCTTTTACAAGCCAGATCATCTTAACGTTACCTGAAGGTGTCCATTGATGGATTGTAGACCCTTTGAGGCCCTGTTTGCGTTGGTAGCTGTGCTCTTCTTGCGTTCCAGCTTACTCTGATACCCTTGGTTTACCTGACGATTCAGTAGAACAACAAAGCTGCTGTTCTGTCTGCAGCAATTCTGAGTTGATGTGCAATTGCTTTTTTTTGGTAAATAAATACTAATTACTTATTTATGTGTTTGTTTATTTTAGGGATAGACTTCAAGATTAAAACTGTTGAATTACAAGGAAAGAAGATCAAGCTACAGATATGGTGAGTAATATACCCAAGAAGCTATGGGGTGGCATCCTTCTGGGTGGTTTCTTTCAGAAGCAGGTTTCTGTGAGAAGAGTTCACTCTTTCTGAGATTACATTCAGGTATCTAATTTTGTCACTGTTTTGTATTTTCAGTGGTGGTAAAGCTCCACGTGTATGCCCCTAAACGTTTTTTAAGAAATGGGGAAGAGATCTGTGTGTTGCGTTTATAACCACTCTTAGTGACTGCTTGCTTGGACAGGCTGTTGGCAGATCTCCTGTTTGGGAGGACAGGATCCTCGCAGTCTGTGATTTAGCGGGAAGTGTTTTAAAACTGGAATTTTTAAATTAGGAGTTGCCTCAAATCTATGACTATAAGTTGACTAGTAGCCTTGCTTTGTGTCAGCAAGAAAGTGTAATCCACGTCTGCACTTACTTTATATTTTTCCATGGTAAACTGTGGAGAGTTTCTCAGCTGGCTGAAAACATGGCTGCTTTTCTGTTGGAAAGTCTAACATGAGGCAAAACTTAAACTCTTTCCTTTTAGCTTGCTATGCATGTCTAACTAGAGATTTTTCTCCTGTTTTAATAGCCCTGTAACAAGTCAGGTCAGGAAAGCTAATGGCTTTCCCTACCCTATATGTTTGTTTAGACTCCCTCCTCCACTGCGTATACGTATTGCTGGAGCATTCTCCAGCTTTACTGAGAGTTCAGAACTTGAATTCGGTTAGAACTTGAATTTGCCCATTTTTGTCCCCTGCTAACAAAAATCTTTTATGCCTTGGTAATGTTGCGGTTGTAGGTGCAGATGGATGGGTTCCGGTTAGAAGGAAGCACTGGTCTTCCTCTGTCTGAGGAAAACTGGCTGAATGATTCTACTTCCTAAGGAACGTATCCTGAATCCTTCTTGTTACCATCACTCTGAGCATGCACCTTGTGTCTCGGTTGTTTCTCATATCCTGGTCCTGCAAGCAGAACTTGGCTGACTTAGTTACTTTCTTTTGTGCCCTGCAAGGGAAGGAGCTATTGAAGTTGATTTTGTTGTGTAAACTGCGTAGCTGGTCGATAAAGAAGCACTTGGATGATGAAGTAACTTGATGTGCTGGAATACTTCAGTGGGGAGCCACAAAGGGTAACTGTCTTCGTAAGAGCAACGTTGTAGATGGAGCTGTCTGAGGAAGGATGGGTATAGATCAGCTGGGAACCGAAAGCAGAGCAGAGGGAAAGGAAGGGACTGAGAGCATTAGCTAAAGAGGTGTTCAGGTGTAATGCAGCTTCATCGATTGACTTGCTGGGCAGCTCTTGCTGGGTGAGTTCACCAGACTGTTAACATTCAGATTTTCAACCCAGATCAAACCATAACTTCTAACAATTGTTTTGTGTCATATTTTTTACCCCAGCAGGGTAGGTGCTGTGAATGACCGTGGGATAGAAAGGTAGAACAACACATTGGAGTGACTTAAAGGAAGTGTTAGATTAAACTTAGGAAAATGTCATCATGAAATGTAAAAACTGAAAATATGGAATACTGAGGGTGTTTAATGTGTATATAGACAAAGAAGCAAGCCATAATGAAGCTGTACTGCACTGTGGGTTTTAGTGGCTTAGAGAATTGAACAGGGGTTTGGGTGAGCTGAGTTTTATGAAGTTGCAACTTTTAAACGTTGCAAAGTTGGGAGGTCGTTGCCTGAATCTGCTTCTTGTTCCTGCCCATTTAAAATTTCACATTTGAAATGAAACTTGGAAAGCAGAAAATGAAGTTCTTATGGCATGTGCTTTTGATTGGGGGGGGGGGGAGAGAGAAAAAAAGGAAAATCTGGGCTTTGTAGTTTCCAGCTTTTCCTGTACAAGGAGTGTTGCCCAGCAGTGGTTTGGTGCTAGAACAGCAGTGTCTTTCGGTGAAGGTATTTTGTGTAATGCATCTATATTTAACCGCTGGTTCCTGTATTTAAACTCACCCTGTACTTCTAGGAGTTGTGTAACATTTCCAGAATTACACTTCACTCCTGCTGCAGCAGTTTAGTAAGCAAGGGATGCATTTCGTGGAACATTCCCCTTGTAAACCTGAGGCTGATCTTGTAGCCTTTTTTGCGTCCAGAGTATGGGTCGTGCTTTTATAACTGAAGTAAACGCGCAGGAGCTAATGTAGCTGAATCAATAAAACATGTCTTCCGAGTTGTGGGTAGCACTTCCACTGGGACATCGCTCCATACTTGATTAAGCTGATCAGAAGGTAACAAAAGATGGGTGGTGAAGAGAAAACAGACTTTCAGTTAAGGACAGGTGATGAGGCCCTTGGCACTTGTGTGCTTTCTGTTAGTGTTGCATTGCAGGTGTGCTTGTCTTATGGAGCATATCCATGCTCTGAATTTAGAGGAGGAATGAGCGCTATTTCATTTGTGGGTTCCCCCCATCTGAAAACTATTGTCCCATTTGTGAGATTGCCTGTCAGTTTGCCCTGTTTCGTATTTGCGTGTCTGAGCTGCTTCTGGTCGCGTACAGAGACAGGATATCAGGTGCAAGGACATTGTCCCAGTCCACAAGTCTAAGTCCAGCCGTAGCTCTCCAAAGTGCCACCGTATCTTTGTCCAGCCTTTCATAATGCTATTTTCTTGCTTCTTAACAGTCCGTTTTATTGTTAGAAGCAAAGGCAGTTTTCTCTTGTCGTTGTCGTTATCATCATTATTATTGGTGCTTACTCAGATTGAAACCTCTTTTTTTTTTTTTTTTTTCAGAATAGTGACGTTCAGCTGTCTGCGAAATGACAGATGGTGGCAGAATTTTGTACCTTAAAGAACTTAGTATGTGTTAGCCATCTCCCAGATATGACTGAGTTTCTTTACATAGAGTTGCTCAATGTTTATGAAGGAGCTGTGTTCAATGAGCTGTCACTGGCAAACGTGATGGCTGAACAAACCTGTCACTTACAGAAGAAGTTTTCTACGTCAGTGGGAGTGATTAAGTATTTGATTATGTAGCATTTGTTATTTACATAGGTGAAAAGTGTATTTCTTTTCACATACAGAAAGCAATAGAAATAAACTGTTCCTCAGTTTAAAATTACTATATTGACCTGCCTCTTGCTGATCCGTGTAATCCTCCATCACCCACATATTAAATCTTTCTTGTGCTGCTGTCCCGGTACAGGAGTTGCACTCCGGCTGCCTGCAAAGCTGTGTTTTACTGTGGCTAGCACTGGCTTTTGTACTACTTGGGGTGGGGGTGCAGTCTCAATGGGCAATCAGTTTTACAGAAAACAGATAAACCTGACACTTTCTAATACAGCTCTGCTCCCTTCCTACAGAGCAGGGTAGCTACTTGCCTCTTCCCGGGTATGGAAAATGAGCAGACGTGGCAGTATCTCAGTCATGCCTTGACCTCTAAAATACATATATAGGAGTAAAGCAAGAATACAAAGGTCAAGCCAAGTTAAACCTTGCCAGAGGTGATAAGCAACTTGATACTTCATAGGTATTAAAAACGGGGGTTGCTGTTCAGTAAGGATCAAGCTAGGAGTAAAGTGTTTTCATATTGCTCCAAATGTAAATGCGCCTGTTGCAAAATGATGTTGAAATGGGGAGGCTGGGACAAGAGGAAGCGGAGAATGGTGGGGTTGGGTCAGGTCGCAAGTGGGACTATGTCTGTGTGCATGGAGCTTCTGGAGAGCCTCAGCTAGACTGGGCAAGCCCGGTGTGGTGCATGGGCTGCAAGCGAGGAGGAGGATGGGACACAGCTCTCGGGACTGGCCTTCTGAAGAATGAGCTTGTTCAGGGCAGATCCATCAGGAGGAGTACTGGTATGTCAAATCCTGGGTGGAAGCGTGTAGAAGAATCAAGTATCTCCTCGGTTAGGTTGTTGTACTACTTGTCTGTTTAGAAAATGCGTTGGTGTGACAGTATATGATACAATGCCATATGGAAAGTCACCAGTGGTGGGCTTACTACAGTGTTTGGGAGAAGGGAATTAGCGTAAAGATTTGGGAGTAGAAATACTCATGAAGGGTGGGACCTGGGGGGGTTGACGCTGATGAATGTCTTGAAAAGTATTAATACGGTAATGCTTATAGTACAGAGAAGGGAGGGAGAATAAAAGAACCAAAACGAGAGATTACTGCTCCAGGAAAAGGTGGTGTTATCACTGCGAAAGCAATGAAGCACTTCAGAGGAATAGAGTAGTAGAGCGAAAAATTCAGCTGTGAAGCATGTAATATCATACACTCCAGGAACTCAGATAGAATTGCTTTGAAATGGAAACCAAAAGGCTTAGGCATCCTGTAATTCACTTAACTTATTAGCATAATGTAGCAATTGAACAATGAAATGTGATTTTTCTGATACCGTGGGTGTGATCATTTCCAGTGGGCAGGGAAGTAAGTGTCACAGTCTAACATAATATACAATTTTGATTAGCATGCCCTAGAAAGAAAGGGGCAAGTAGGATGATCAGAGGGGTGTAATAGCTATTTTAGGAAGAACTGGAAAGATTAGGATTCTTCAGGATGTCAGAGAAGTGACCAAAGCACACTTTTAAATCATGAGTATGCTGGAAAAAGTAGGTAGAGTTTGATATAATGCATTGCCTTTTTCAGTACCAGAACGTTAGTTCTAGCGTAAGGCTAGAAGGTGGCACGTGCAAAACACAAGGAAATGAAGTTAAGCTGTGAAACTCCTCATCACAAGACGTTGTGGTAGCTGCAGATGTACGTGGGTTCGCAAGGGAATTCACGAAGGAACAGTCTGTTTTGGACTGTTAAATACGCAGATGTGATCTCTGGCTCCAGAAGTCCTTGAACTACAAAGAAGTGGAAGCTGGGAAACCTCTGGCCTGACCAGGTATGGCTCTTATGTACTTGTGAGAACACACAGAAATCAGATCTAGGGTTTTCATCCTGGTGAAGGCTGAAAGGAAATGTTACTGTCATCTAAAAAATACATCGTGGTAGCAGACACGGAAGAGAAGGAAGGAGTCTTTAGGCTCCAGGACAGTGGAAGTCAAAGTTGCTGGAAGTCCACCAGCAGGAGTGGGAGACTCTGGGAGAAGCTCTAGTTCAGCATAATGGAAATAAAAAAGAGAAGGGGGAACAAACCCAGATTGGCCAGGTATTTCAGAATAGAACTTGACAAATAAGAGGATCATGATGTATCCTGTTCTGGTATTGCAGAACAACTTACCTCAGAAGCCCTCTTTCCATTTATTCAAGAATATTCTGTGAAAATTGGTTGCAGAACAGTCTGGGGAGACAACTAGGAACTCTAAGAGGTGATCCTGAAGGTGGACTTACAGGATGTTGATATTGGGAGGGTGAATCCAAAGCAAAAAAAACCCCAAACGCCCTTATGCTGACTGTGGTATGCTGGAGGGATGGGGTAGGGCAGAAAGCTGTTCAAGAAATAACTGCAGTATTTAGGAATAGGTTTCTAGGGACTGTAAACAGAGTGGGGTTATGTGAACAGTGAGTGTAGTGATTAGCCTTTTCAAGAGGTCTGTATTTGCTTTTCCACGTCAGAGTAGTAAGTAATCCTTAAACAGCCACATGGTGTATACATGTCTAGCCTTAAGTTAGTCTTAAACTGATCTTAAGGAGTAACCAACATATATGGGTAGAGCTGTATGAAGAGTTAATTTTGCAGGGGTTCATGGGGACGAACAGTTGTTGATTCCTCACTTGTGAATTTTCCATTTACCAGTTTTCCTGCAGATTGCTTTCCTGGCAGCCTGTCAGTGGGCAGTGTGTATTGTCAAGCCAGAACAAGGAACTCTGATAGACTTGAGGTGGATGACAGTAGGTACATGTTAGCAAAGTGCTGGATTCTTGTGCGCCTGGGACAGGCTTGTTTGCAGAACTGCCGCCCCAGGAGTGTCTGTGCAGGCTTGTTGCAAAGCAGTGACTAGCATCGTTAAGGCCAGAAAGTTGAGATCTAAAAAGCTAGATCCTGAAGAGCTTCCAGAGCTGGGTAAGACAAATGATCCCTTTCTCTTCAGTAGTGCATGAAACAACCACGTGTGATAGTGTTGTATTAGTATGGAAGCCGTACAATGACAAAATTGCTTCTGCAGTAAACTGAAAAACACTTGGAGATTCAAAGACATCTAAATTTTTTCTTTTTTCCCTATTTAGCTGCTATTCCGACCCTCCTGCCTTTACATAAAACTTGTATGTCAGCCTATTTCCCTACAGTCTTGTTGACTGATTCCAAATTTTAGAAACAGCCATATTTTTTTTAGTGTGCAGCTCTTAACTGTGTAGAAGACCATAAAGTAATATTTTTCTATCAGTGCGTCTTTGCTGGGAACGCTTTCATGTGGCTAGAAAAGTGTCCTCGGAATTTTGTTTTATGCAGCAATGAGCTCGTTGCAAAAATAGTCTGACCTGGAACACGTGTCCAGGTGAAAGAAATGTGCAGCAGCATAGCTATCCAAAATAGCTACACGTGTGGAAATTCCTTGTTATAGGCAAGCTCTTGCATTTAATAAGTATGGTGGTGAACGGCCAAAGCTGCAGACGGCACCACTAACTAGTGTATGATCAGTCTCATTAATTTCTGCAATTACCTTAGGAATGTCTAAAAGTTAATTCTTGCTGCTGAGAGCTTTTGAGACTATTGACCATGTGCATAGCTCAAGGTGGAAGAGACTCTTTTGGTATGTCAGTCTGAATTCCTATAAAACAATTAGATACTTCACTCATTATAGATTTTTTTTTTTTTCTGGATGAATATTTTTTCAGAGAAGCTGAAATTTGCCGGTCGTGTTCCTTTATGAAGGAAAGTCTTCGACCCAGTCGCTAAAGCTTCCCGAGTGTGCCTGATGTCCGCAGTACAGTTTCTTCAATGCAGTATTCTGCTGCCTAGTTTTAAAAATAGTATAAGAAGAAACAGTGGGACAGCAATAAAATTCTTAGGATTATTTTGCTAGGAATTATTTGGTTTAATACGTTGGAGACTTTTAATTCGAGCTACGTGGACTGGAAGGATCTTCAGAGACCATCAGATGTAATCTCTTCTTGTTGCATCCGTGTAAATCTTTCATAAACAAATCATAGTACATTTTAAGGTTTCTTCAGTCTCTGCTAGGTCAACCGGAAAGCTGTCCCAGAAATTCCTTTCTCTGCTGGTTAAACCTCTAATGTGATATAGCTTATGCATACTTTAATGTTGGCATGAGAATAATTTAAATAGATTTTTCACTTTCCTTGTGCTTCTCCTTTCCCTAGTCCCACAGGATGACCTTCTTTGTCTTCATTTTGCGGCTAAACAAACCAAGTTCTCTCGGTTTCCTCCTGTGCAGTAGGGCCTCATTTTCCTTGGCTGTCTTAATATTCCTTGTCTACATCTATTTTAGCTTGGAGAGCTAGCTAGCTTCCACAAATGTTTTTACCTACATCAGGGATTTATTGCACACTCATAGCTTTGGAGGATATTCTTACCTCCTAGAGGTTTGAACAAAAGAATGGAAAGCCAGGGCAGTAAACAAGACACGCGGGCTCCGATTGTCTTGTGCCATTTGCTCAGGGTGGATTCATCAGTCATAGGCAGTTTGAAAACCATAACTCATTTCCTCTTTTTGCTTCAGTCAGTTCTCTAATCTCACAGCCATTAAGAGTTATCTGAATAATGAATGGAGAATCCATTAAGAAGGGGAAAGGGCAAATATAGTATGTACTTAAAGAAAAAAAAAAAGGGAAACACTCCAGGTTCTTTGCTTTTTCCTTCCCCAGCTTTTCTTTTCATCCATTAGCTTCAGTTGCCAGGAAAAACACTGGAGGAGTTAACTAAGGAAGTTAGTTGTAGGCGCATAGGATGTGACAAGCAATGAGTAACAACTAAGTGTTGCCAGTGCCAAGTTGTGTAAAATCAATCTGAATTCTTAGTGTGACGTATATAGGCCTTGTCAGGAGGGGAGAAATCGCAGACGCCGTACGTCTTGATGGTTTTGGTAAGGCTTTTCTGACATTGTCCTGCTTGATATAAGCAAGTTAGGGGGAAATGACTTGGGTGAAGATGCTATCAAGTGGACACAAAATGCATGACGAGGGAAAATAAACAATGTGTGAGTAAGAGTTCTGTTGAGATATTTTGCAGGAGTCTGTCCTGAGCTTCATGGTAGGCAATGTTTTCTTTAGTGGTTGGGACAAGGGAATAGAGAGTATGGTTATTGTATTTAAGCTAAGCAGGAAAAGATGAAGTTGCAAAGTATAAATTGTGTAGAGGACTGGATTATAATTCAGATTGCTTTTGACCGATTGGAGAAATGTCATTGAAAAAAGTCCTGTGAAATTCAGTAGAGACAAATGCAAAGTTACCAAGTTCAGTATGTGTAGTCAGTTATTCGAATGTCAGAAAAAACCTGCTTCATCGTGAGAAAAGGGAGTGGGACGCGTAAACAGGCATGCCCAAGTCTTCTAGAAAATATTCCCGTATGAAGCTGGTAAATCTTCGGCTGGAGTAGTGTCCTGGTTTTTGCTGAGACGTGGGCGAATTGGAGGGAGTCCAGAGAGTAAGCGAGGCTGCGTTATCTTAGACCTTTGGCCAGTGAGTAAGGTCTAAAGAACTTGAAGTGGCTTGAGAAAATTCAAAGGTGCAAGAGCTGTGTTTGAGTACGCAAAAAGTCGTTGTAGAAAGAAGGGAAATGAGCTCCTCTAGTTACCTATAAAAGGTAAGACGAGGCTTGATGGCCTTAATTTCCACTAAGGAAGACCCAAGTGTGCCATCAGGAGAAACTTTCAAATGGTACAGAAAGGAAATGAGAGAGGGGGATTCAAGCCAGCAATCGTCAGAGGTCTTCAGCAGAACATCAGGCATCTTTCAGGAATAATGTGGGTATCCCTCAATATTTTGTAGAGCCAGGGAATGGACTAGATTGCTTCTTGAGGCTACTGCCAGCGAGCCAGACCTCTGCACACCATGGCCTATTAGAACATCTCCGAACAAAGCGGTGCTTGGGTTGAGGACCTGCCCCTATTCCTCCTCCTCTGCTCTTTGCCCTCTTCCTGGTGTTTGTCATCTCCTAGGAGGAGATAAAAGATCGGGAGCAATCAGCCTCTCGGGTGGCTATTGTGTGTGCTAAAACTGTGATCTGAGGTCCAAGCCAAACAGAGCCAATAAGACTCTTTGAGAAGAAACTTTGTAGAGCCTTTCCCCTGCACCTCAGGAAATTTTCCCCCATGGCATCTTCAGATTTCAGGGCTTTTAATTTACTCTGGGTTTGCCAACTGATACTTGGCCAGAAATCTGACGTGTGCTTAAACAAATTGATTTGGCAACTACAGTCAGTGTTTGTTGGTTCAACTGTAGGTGACGGGGCAGTAGGGAGAGCCCAGTTTTCACAGGACTCGGTGCCTGGTGGTGTCCGTGTTCTGCCAAGGCGTTCACTGTGACCTCAGGAACAGTTGAGAGGGAAATGAGTTGAGCTAGCTCAGCTCCAGTCTGTGATCTTTTCTGAGGTTACTGGTTTGTCAGCAAGGAAATGTGGGTCTGTGGGGGGAACGCTGTATCTTTCTGAAGGCAGTTAGAGAATGTTTAATCTTAATTTAGACCAGTTTACGTTTGGAGACACCTTTGATTCTACCTTGTGTGAATAGTGTTGCTGAAAACTGTCTGTGAACATGTAATCTGTTAGGCTTATGTCCTCTGAAAGACACTGGAGTGCACAGTTAACTCTTAATTCTCAACTTAATGGCATGCGAGTTTGTTTAACCAAATCTCATGCGTACCATCAAAGATCTCAAAATTAGATGGGAAAATACATACTGCCATTAATCTTGCATGATCAATTTTCAGCATATTGCTTATAGAAATTGGCAATTTAAGGTTACAGTTACATCTTCTAGGTTTACTTTTCATACACTTTGAGCTAAAATTTTAGGAATATAAATTTGTAAGATCATGTTAAAGCTTTATAAAATTGATCTGAAAACAAAATTCTTCTCGGCTTTAAGTCTGAGTTCCAGAAAATGTTGAGTGACTGTCTTCGTGGCCGCTCAGCAGCTGCTGAAATGGAAAGGGATCTTCTTGGGCATCATGGTGGTGCTGACTGGATAGTTGGGTCAGGTCATCGCTGGTTGCAGTTCCAGACTCTGCTGAATTTGGCAGTGGCACTGCTAAATAACCTACAACATTTTCGGAGCTTCCTACAGAAACTTGAGTACTGGGTCAGCTGGGTTTGTGCAGTGTCTGATCGGGCTGGTCAGCGGTTATGGTATGAACTTAAAAATTGTAGGTAGAGTTTTTAAATAGCTTATTTTTACATTCATTTGGGAAGAACTAGTCAGTAGCAGGAGAGAGCGTCTGCGACAGCAATGTTTCTGGGGTTGTTCGAATGCTCCTACTGCTGGAGCTCACAGTCCTGTTGAAGTGTTGGTAGAGCATTTCTTGCTCCTGTTTTCATCCTGTTGGCTACTGGGTTCCACCAGGGCTCAGAAGTTGGAGACACTTCCCTGAGATCTGAGACTTGGAAATAAAAGTTTCTCCTTTTGGGTGCAAGTTTCAAGTTGTCAATAAAAGTACAAAGTTTAAAATTAACAAATTTCTACCATGACTTGATACTGGGTTGGTTTATTGTGGTAATATACCAGAAGACCTAGTACAACTTACCACCTTGCTGTTCACCAACAGATAGCTTCATCTTCTGCCACCTTATTCGTGTAAGCCCAGTTAAGCAGTCCAGTGTCTTTTGTCTCTGTCATAGTTGACTCTGAAATGTGTTTTTAAAAAACCAATCCCCTTTAAAGTAAAATCCAGAAGAGAAACTTCAAGCCCTAAGTTTCTATACCCTCACGAGCATGGCTTACTGAAGCTTGCCCTTTTTGTTCTCTTGAGTGTTCAGCTACATCTGGGAGGGAATGGGCCTTCCTTGAAGCTGCTGCTGATGCACATTGGAGTGTGTCCTGCTGCTCTTGGAAAACATGGCACATCCCTCAGTAGTGGTGCAGTAGAGCACGTACTGCACCATGCACATTTGTCTAATAGATATACTGTGCTGGTTTCTTTAGAGCTTCCTTCTGATACGTACTCTTGTCTGTTTTCCACAGGGACACAGCAGGGCAGGAACGATTTCACACCATCACCACCTCCTATTACAGAGGTGCCATGGGGATCATGCTAGTATATGACATCACCAATGCCAAGAGCTTTGAAAACATCAGCAAGTGGCTCAGAAACATAGATGAGGTGAGTAATGTCTGTAAGATCTCAGAATTGAGCTGTTTGTTGTGACTCGTAGAGTATGTGATGAGTCCCACAGAACTGAGCTGCTGGACTGCAGTTTCTGCTTCTACCCTGGCAGAAGATAGCGTGTAAATTATCACCGGGGTTTGGGTGCTGTTCTTAGGCTGGCCCACGTCCTATGTTCCCTCAACTCTCCCTTCAACAATGACGTGAAGGATCGCAACACTGCATGGGGGCTAGTAGTGTCCTAAACAGTCAAATTCATACATGAGCAAACTTTGTTTCTGTGCTGGAGAATACTTAGAGGTCAGGAATACATCTTGTAGTAACTGGGAGTTGCAGTTCTCAGGAGGAGCTGCCACCACAAGGTGGTGTGCAGAGTAGCAACACTAAGCCATAAGCTGTAGAGTAGCTATAGAATATGTCACTTCTAGTACTAACCTATTTTATAAGGATGACTATGTAAATCTTTGAAGATAATTAAACATGATCACCTCTGCTCCCTCAAAATTGATGTCATGAAAATATTTGCAGGTTTATCATGGCTGTTAGAGGTAGTATGGCAAACTGCTGTTGTTGAACGTTAGCAAATTACTCAAACCTGCATAGCTGATTTTTTTTTTTCTTGTCCTTGTTAGAGGAGTACCAAACAAGGAGGCTGGTTAAAATTTTAAGCAAGGTCAAGTGAAGCAGAAGAAACTGATGTGGAAACATTCAGTGCCTGGATCCCCAAGCTCATTCTCCGAGAGTTCTGAGATGTTAGAGAGCAGCACCACTGTTAGTTCTTGCTTTGTTATGCTGTTCCCAAATGGAATAAATGTTTGGATTTTCCAGCTTCATTATTTTCCTAGAAAGCATGAAGATAGCCCTGTAGAACTGAGTGTCAGCAGATGGATGCTGTTGGGCATTGCTAGTTGAAGCACTGAGGCTGGTGAAAAGTTCTTACAGAGCAAAAATGTGATATTGGGACTTTAATTTCGTAGCATGAGAAATGGGAAACTATACTGTTTATGGAAAAGTACAAATTTTGGTGGGTACAGAAGGGGGGGGGGGGGGAAGGG
>WAAD01041921.1:56736-71462 GCA_013389945.1 Fregata magnificens | reverse complement strand
CAAGAAGAGACTCAGCAGTGAGCTGAATATAAACTTGAAACCAAAGCCTTTAGATTCTGCGGTTGCTTTATTTAAAAAATTTTAGTAGTATCCAGGAAGCTGAGTAATGGGTGTCATTCATAGCATTGTGTCTGAGAAGCGAGTGTTTTTGCTGACCTCATGTCTTCAAATCTGTGTCACACAAACCTCTGCAGCTGATTTCAGGTACATTGTGAAGGCTGCATGGTTATGGCAGTTTTATAAGGGGCGTTTGATACCTTAGGAAGCTGCTTTTATTATGGAAGAAGCTCACTAACCGAGTGCGTTTGCAGAAATGATGGGTGAAGTCATCTTCTGAGGTTCCAGGTGCAGTGTTGAGGCTTCTTGCTAAAATGTGTGGCTGGTGTACCCACTCATGTACAGGATTATTGCAAATGATGGTTGTGAATGAAGTAGCTAAGTGCTTTGGTTTTACAAGGAGTTAGTATTGCCAAGGATAGTCTCTCAAGGAGGAGAATTTTCAATAAGCAAGTTGCTGTTCTGAATTGCTATTCTGTGCAAGGAGACTCTTCTACAGGGTACTTAAGCCTTGGTTTAGAAATAGCCAGGAAACCTAGAGATGTTACACCTTCATCCTTGCTAAATACTTCATTATTTACAGCTCACAGATTCTGCAGAGGTGTGCTATGCCGTGCGCTTTTGCTTTGGGCTGGTAGGAATTAGTTGAGTTGCTCAAGTGCGTAGTTTTGTACGTTGGAGCTGGCTGTATTTGAAAGAAGTCTGTTGCTGTGTAAGCAGTTTTGTGCGTGTGCATGAGAAGTCAACATTTTCAGAGTCTTACTCTACACGATATCTTAATCTACCTTTGCTCTCTGATCGCTCTTCCTCCTTGTGACCTGAAGGCAAAAAATCTGGGGGTGATTCTCTTGAGGAATGTGAAGTGGGTTATTACTGTAAGCAGGAGTACTGGGTACGTGGATCTCTTGCCTCTGTAGTTCTATTAGTAATTCTCCCACAAAGTAGTATTAAGACTGTTGGAGTGAAAGTAAATTCAGATTAGACTTTGCAAGAAGCTTCTCATGGCAGGTTTCAAAGCACTTCATAGAATCATAGAATGGTCTGGGTTGGAAGGGACCTTAAAGATCATCTAGTTCCAACCCCGCTGCCATGGGCAGGAACACCTTCTGCTAGACCACGTTGCTCAAAGCCCCATCCAACCTGGCCTTGAACACTTCCAAGGATGGGGCATCCACAATTCTCTGGGCAACCTGTGCCAGTGCCTCACCGCCCTCATAGTGAAGAATTTCTTCCTTACATCTCACCTAAATCTACCCTCTTTCAGTTTAAAGCCATTACCCCTTGTCCTATCACTACATGCCCTTGTAAAAAGTAGCTCTTCAGCTTTCTTGTAGGCCCCCTTCAGGTACTTGGAAGGCTGCTATAAGGTCTCCCTGGAGCCTCTTCTCTTCTCCAGGCTGAACAACCCCAACTCACTCAGCCTGTCTTCATAGGAGAGGTGTTCCATCCCTCTGATCATCTCCGTGGCCCTCCTCTGGACTCACTCCAACAGGGCCGTGTCCTTCTTACGTTGGGCGGCCCAGAGCTGAACGCAGTACTCCAGGTGGGGTCTCACGAGAGCAGAGGAGAGGGGGAGAATCAGCTCCCTCGACCTGCTGGTCACGCTTCTTTTGACGCAGCCCAGGATACGGTTGGCTTTCTGGGCTGCAAGCGCACGTTGCCGGGTCATGCTGAGCTTCTCGTCAACCAACACCCCCAAGTCCTTCTCCTCAGGGTTGCTCTCAATCCATTCTCTGCCCAGCCTGCATTTGTGCTTGGGATTGCCCCGACCCATGTGCAGGACCTTGCACTTGGCCTTGTTGAACTTCATGAGGTTTGCATGGGCCCACCCCTCAAGCCTGTCAAGGACCCTTTGGATGGCATCCCTTCCTTCCAGCGTGTCGACTGCATCACACAGCCTGGTGTCCTCGGCAAACTTGCTGAGGGTGCACTTGATCCCGCTGTCTGTGTTGCCAACAAAGATGTTAAACAGTGCCGGTTCCAATACCAACGCCACTCGTCCCTGGTCTCCACTTGGACATCGAGCCGTTGACCGCAACTCTGAGTGCAACCATCCAGCCAATTCCTTATCTGCCAGGTGGTCTATCTGTCAAATCCATGTCTCTTCAATTTAGAGACAAGGATGTCGCGTGTGACAGTGTCACATGCTTTGCCCAAGTCCAGGTAGATGATGTCAGCTGCTCTTCCCTTATCTACCAATGCTGTAACCCTGTTGTAGAAGGCCACCAAATTTGTCAGGCACGATTTGCCCTTAGTGAAGCCATGCTGGCTGTCATGAATCACCTCCTTATTTTCCATGTGCCTTAGCATAGTTTCCAGGAGGATCTGCTCCATGATCTTGCCGGGCACAGAGGTGAGACTGACTGGCCTGTAGTTCTCTGGGTCTTCTGGTTTTCCCTTTTTAAAAATGGGGGTTATGTTTCCCCTTTTGCAGTCAGTGGGAACTTCACTGGACTGCCACAACTTCTCAAATATGATGGATAGGAGCCTAGCAACTTCATCAGTTCCCTCAGGACCTGTGGATGCGTCTCATCAGGTCCCATGGAGTTGTGCACCTTCATGTTCCTTAGATAGTCTCGAACCTGATCTTCTCCTACAGCAGGTGGTTATTCATTCTCCCAGTCCCTGCCTGTGCCTTCTGCAACTTGGGCAGTGTGACTTGAGCACTTGCTGGTGAAGACTGAGGCAAAAAAGTCATTGAGTACCTCAGCCTTCTCCATATCTCAGGTAACCGGGTCTGCCGTTTCCTTCCGGAGAGGGCCCACATTTTCCATAGTCTTCCTATGTATTGGGTTTGCGTGGCAAGGTTTTGGTAGTGGGGGGGCTACAGGGGTGGCTTCTGTGAGAAGCTCCTAGAAGCCTCCCCCATGTCCAATAGAGCCAANTCCACCTGCAGCCTGTGGGAAGCCCGCGCTGGAGCAGGTTCCTGGCAGGACCTGTGGCCTCGTGGAGAGAGGAGCCCACCCTGGAGCGGGTTTTCTGGCAGGACTTGTGACCCCGCGGGGGACCCACGCTGGAGCTGTCTGTTCCTGAAGGGCTGCACCCTGTGGAAGGGACCCACGCTGGAGCAGCTCGTGAAGAACTGTAGCCCATGGGAAGGACCCATGTTGGAGAAGTCCGCGGAGGACTGTCTCCCGTGGGAGGGACCCCACGCTGGAGCAGGGGAAGAGTGTGAGGAGTCCTCCCCCTGAGGAGGAAGGAGTGGCAGAGACAACCTGTGATGAACTGACCGCAAGCCCCATTCCCCGTCCCCCTGCGCTGCTGGTGGGGAGAAGGTGGAGAAAATCGGGAGTGAAGTGAAGCCCGGGAAGAAGGGAGGGGTGGGGGGAAGGTGTTTTAAGACTTGGTTTTATTTCTCATTACCCTACTCTGATTTGATTGTTAATAAATTAAGCTGCTTTCCCCAAGTCGAGTCTGTTTTGCCCCTGATGGTAACTGCTGAGTGATCTCCCCCTGTCCTTATCTTGACCCGTGAGCCTTTTGTTATATTTTCTCTCCCCTGTCCAGCTGAGGAGGGGGAGTGGTAGAGCAGCTTTGGTGGGCACCTGGCATCCAGCCAGGGTCAACCCACCACATCCTTTTATCACCAATGTACCTATTAGAAGCTTTTCTTGTTGCCCTTGATGTCCCTGGCCAGAATTCTATCAGGGCTTTAGCTTTCCTAACCTGACCCCTGGCTGCTCGGACAGTTTCTCTATTCGTCCCAGGTTACCTGTCCTTGCTTCCACCGTCTGTAGGCTTCCTTTTTGTGCTTGAGTTTGTCCAGGAGCTCCTTGTTCATCCGTGCAGGCCTCCTGGCATTTTTGCCTGACTACTTCTTTGTTGGGATGCATTGCTCCTGAGCTTGGAGGAGGTGATCCTTGAATATTAACCAGCTTTCTTGGGGCCCTCTTCCCTCTAGGGCTTTATCCCATGGTATTCTACCAAGCAGATCCCTGAAGAGGCCAAAGTCTTCTCTCCTGAAGTCCAGGGTAGTGAGCTTGCCGTGCCCTAAGGATACTGAACTCCACCATTTCATGGTCACTGCAGCCAAGGCTGCCCTTGAGCTTCACATTCCCCACCTGTCCCTCCTTGTTGGTGAGAACAAGGTCCAGCATAGCACCTCTCCTCATTGGCTCCTCTATCACTTGGAGAAGGAAGTTATAATCAAAGCATTCCAGGAGCCTCCCGGATTGCTTATGCCCTGCTGTGTTGTCCCTCCAACAGCTCTCCGGGTGGTTGAAGTCCCCCCGAGGACCAGGGCTTGTGAACATGAGGCTGCTCTTAACTGTCTATAGAGGGCCTCATCTGCGCGGTCTTCCTGGTTGGGTGGCCTGTAGCAGACCCCCACTATAATGTCACCTGTCCCTGCCCTCCCTTTAATTCTGACCCATAAGCTGTCGGTCGACTCCTCATCCATCCCCAGGCGGAGATCCATGTGCTCCAGCTGGTCACTGATGGCGACGCCCCCCTCCTCATCAACCCTGCCTGTCCTTCCTCAAGAGTCTGTATCCTTCCATTCCAAAACTCCAGTCATAGGAGCCATCCCACCACGTCTCGGTGATGCCAGTAAGATCGTAGCCCTGCAGGCACATGCGCGTCTCTAACTCCTCTTGTTTATTCCCCATGCTGCGTGCGTTTGCATAGAGGCATTTAAGTTGGGCCCCGGATGAAGCTGATTTACTGACTGGAGTGGCTGGAATTCCTTTGTGCTGCCTTTAGGTGCTCTCCTGGTGACCTATGATCCTTCTCCGGGCTCTGGGCATCTATTGTTGGCACTGGCATCAAACTGGTAGGAGTGGGTTGGATTGAGGTTCCCCTCCCCCAGCAACTTTAAAGCCCTCCTCACCATCGGCAAGCCTATGACCGAAGATGCTCTTCCCCTTCTCTGACAGATGGACCCCATCAGCCCCCTATAGACCTGATTTCTCAAAGCCAATCCCATGGTCTAAGTAGCTGAACAGCCCCGGCTGTGGCACCAGTCCCGTAACCATTTTTTGATTTGCCAGATTCGACCGGCCCTTTCAAACCCCTTTGACCAGGAGGATTGATGAAAAAACTACCTGCGCTCCAGAGTCCCTTACCACCGCTCCCAGGGCTCTGTAATCCTTGATACTCCTCAGGCTGCTCCTGGCTGTATCACTGGTGCCCATGTGAAACAACAGCAGCGGTTAATAGTCAGCGGACTGTACGGGGCTTGGTAGTCTCGGTGACATCCCTGATAAGAGCCCCTGGTAAGCAGCACACCTCCAAAGAGTGCGTCAGGTTGGCAAATGGGTGCCTCCGAACCTCTCGGAAGAGAGTCTCCGTCTACAATCACCCGTCACCTTTTCGTAGTTGCGCTGGTTGTCATACAGGGAGCAGATCGGGCTTCCCTGCTGGGCTCCAGCGTCTCTCCTGGTCCAATGGGTCTTTCCTCTTCAGTCTGCAGAGCGGTGAAGTGGTTCTGCAAGGGCACCCCAGGCTTCGGGGGAGCCTCTTCCTCCTGCTGGTCCTTGCCTTTGCAACCATCCATTCTGCTGCATTATTGGCCCCCCTCCCTTCTGTGTGTGCCAGTGGGGGAGTTTTTGGCTGTTTGGCCATGGGCTGTGGGTCCACAGCAGACTGCGCTCGGAGCCTGCTGTCTCAGCCTCCCTGATGTTACGCAGCCTTCTCACTGCCTCCTGTAGCTCAGCCACCTGCTGCAGGAGGTCCTCCCCTTGGGCAGACCTTTTGCAGGCAGCTCTGCCGCCTGTCCCTGCCCCAGGAGAAAGGTCTGGGCCCTTCCTGCAGTCTGAGGTCTGCACTGCAGCCTCTCCCTTCAGCAGCTCCGTCTGGGTGGAGGCATCGGCCACCGCTGGGGCAGATGGTGCAGACCCCCCAGCCGGAGCTGCAGCCTTTGCTCTCAGATGAGCGCCCACTACTTCAGTTATCCGCTTAAGTGATGCTTTGTGCTGTGGCTGCTGGAACTTCTCTGCTAGTCTGGTGGATATCTGTGGCGTATGCTTTCCTTACTATGATGGATATCGGCAGTACTTCAATAACTGACCAGCCAAGGTATTCTTGCTCATTCAGCATTCCTTGAGAAAGCATTGGCACTCACTTTTGCCTTACAAAGGTGATTCCGTGCTACGTGGTCCTGCTTTTCTTTGGATCCTGAGCATTAGCATGGTGCTCACTTCAGTTTTCCCTTTGTCATGTCCTGTTTTATGTTCGCTTGGTGTATAGTCTGCGTGCCATTTCAGCGCATGAGTTTCTCAACTTCTGTGTGAAGTACTTAGCAGATAGAGCTGAAGCACATAGCTGACATGCAGTCTTGCTCTGATGATTGCAACATCAGAGGAACAGTGCGATGCTAGAGAGCTGTAATTTCCTTTTGTTAGTTAACTCGGTAACTCCTCTTAAAAAAAAAAAAACCCAAATTATAGGCAAAAGGGTGTTTTACTAACTTCCTGGTTATTTGACTTTGTGGTGGTTGAAAGCGTAGCTGCAATTGTTAAGGAGACTTACCTGTCTGCAATAAAACTGTGCAAAAGACCCTTTAAACACTAAAAGAAGTAGTAGTGTCAGCTGGAGCCATTCCAGTGCATGGCGCTTGATTGTTGGCAGCTGTAGACGTGGGGTTCTTCTTGTCCTGTAATGTTTTGTAGGATCATATCTGTAAATGTGCTTGTCTAGCACACACAAAACCTGACACCTCGAAGTGCCAGGCAGGAAGTTGATTCTCTTCCCATGTCACTGAATGCAAACTAACGAGGATTTGGTAGGCTAGTGTCATTAACTAGAGGGATCTGGGTTGTAGAAGAGCACTTAGTCTTTTTCCGAAAGGAGGACTTCACACTTAAACTACAGAAATGAAAAGGAAGGGGGAAAATAACTGGCATTGGGGTGGTGATAGAGCTGTGTCAAACCTGTAGCTGTTGTCTCATTCCACTTCCAGGTTATATGAACAATTCGGTCTAAAGGCACTGTCTGAAGAATGATTTCTAGCAGTCTTTGTTACGACTCAGGAAAGTGCAGGAGACCAAGACTTGTAAACGTTAGCCTGGACTTCAAACAGCCTGGAGATACAGAAGTGAAGTAGATACTTACTGCTTGTTGGGGGAGGCATGTAAACCCGTCTCTTGTCTCATTTTAGCATGCCAACGAAGATGTGGAGAGGATGCTGTTAGGAAACAAGTGTGACATGGAAGATAAAAGAGTCGTCCCTAAAGCAAAAGGCGAACAGGTAAGTGTTGGACAAAAACCTGCTTATCGAAGTGAGCAAATCAGTGCCAAGGCTCCCCGCCACCTCCCGGTGGTCAAGATGCCGCAGCGGGATGAGCCAAGGAATGAACAAGGTGGCTGGGTTTGCTAATGGTTTGTAAGTCTAGGGAGTGTTTTCTCAGAAGCTGTGTTGCAAACAACTGCCGTGAACGGAATGAGTTCAGCTGCAGCTTCTGCTTTCTTTGATAACTAAAAATTTTCAGGCATCCTTTGTTAAGGGACTTACCATGTGACAGGCTCCTATGGTATCTGTCGTCTTACGTTCAGACATTGACTTGTGATTTAATACACTTTAACTGCTGTTTCTGAATCATTAAGTTCCAAATCTTCTTTTGTGATACTTTGCCTAGCTAGTACCTCTGATGCCTGCCACGGCTGAAAGAATATATTACATCCTTATAAATGCCGCTAATCGCGAAGTTGTAGCAGGACCAATTGAATAACTCTGCGGTAACGCTAACCTTCTTTCTTTCTTTTTTGGTTTAGATTGCTAGGGAGCATGGTATTAGGTTTTTCGAAACTAGTGCAAAAGCAAATATAAACATTGAGAAGGCATTCCTCACATTAGCAGAAGACATTCTTCGAAAGGTAGGTGCTTAAAGGATTCGTTTGGAAAAAAAAAAAAAGAAGAAAATTTCAGCTCTTGTTGCTTTTGATGTTTACCTGAATTGTTGCAGCTTTTGACTTTGGCATGCTGAGACAGACGAGTCCCTGAAGGAGGAGTGTTGTACATCTGAAGCTTCTAAGCTTCTAAAGCTTGTTTGATGTAGAGGGAGATGTGTACATCAAAGAGCCAAGGAACGTAAACTCCTAGTTGTTTGGCCCTTAAGCCCGTGGTTGTGTCGTACGTGTGCTTGGAGTTAAAACGTTTCAGTTGGCACAGAAGAGAATTGTCCTTTCCCTGCCACCATCTCCGTCAATACGCAACGTGGTCTAAAAACTCCTGAGCGCCTGTTGGGAAGAGTTTAGTTGTAGTTGATAGAACAGATGAACGAGCTCTGTCGCTTCCTGCCTTGTTTCCAGTGATTAGCCCTCTCAGCCTCTGCATTTCGTTGGAGGTTTTATTGGATGGCTATATTGCAACTGAGAGAAGAACGTGGGTCACCAGTTCTTCCTGGTGGTTGGCTCCCCTTCCTGAAGCGTGCAGCGTACCATAAAGATGGTTGCCTTTTCTGTGGCCTGTACCCAAATCTTTGTACGCCCAGAGCTACAGGATACTGCTGTACTTGTCTCCCTGATATCTTTCATGAGTAGAAAACGCATTGGCTTCCAATAGCTGCCACTGTTCTGTTGCCGGATTGAGCTGGGCTGGATACGTGGGTGGCTCCAGGGCTGCTTCCAGTTAGCTGATGTACTCCCATAGCCAAGGACTTGATTTACACACGTTCCTGCTTATGATCAGGTCGTGCCTCTCCAGCACTGAAACTTTGTGGAGCTCAAGAAACGTGGGTTGGCCAGCTCTAGTATATGTGCTTTTGCTCCTAAACGAATGACCCTATGTGTTTTTTCTGTGCTCCAGCTTAGCTGTAGGGACTGCCCCGTAGCGAGGCTGCCTTCATCGCTGTCCTCCACCGCTCTCTTGCGTGAATGCTATTGATAACGTCATCCGAGTTAATTGGTTAGAAATTTAGTGCGAGGTCGATGCTGAATCTTTTCGCAGTCCTTTTAAGTATGCGTCTGCCCAGCAATGTCTGGTTCGCCGTTGTAGTTCTGAATTGAATCAGGTTTTGACAAGCTTTATGTGAGAAACTGGATGAAAATCCCTGGCCTTTGGTAAACAGGAGGTCAGGCTAGCAGGTCTTACTGACCCTTTTGAGCTTTAAATTTTTATTTTTGGGCCTCAGCATATTTATCTGAAGAACTGGGGGGGGGGTTGCTTTTGCAAGGCTGTGCCAGAGAGAATAATAAAAGGAATATAGAGACGGAACTGCAGTATTCTCCTGAATGTTTAGGTTAGTTTCTAAACAGCTGAAAGTAGATGTTAGTGTCTGATCAAAACCACTGGACTGTGATTTTTGCTTTGGTTTAACCAAGTTTACATCCCATGACGCAGAGGAGCCTGTTTTGTCCGCTGCCTCGGAAACTGGTGTCCTGGTTAACTGGAAGGCAGATGCTTTTGAACAACCCCTCTTTATCCGTAAATTACTCTGTGGTTTTTTTAAGGTCATTAGTTCACATAATTTAACTTCAGCTTGTGTTAGCTGTACGCTGTGATTTACTTACTCCACCAAAGTGCCAGCGTCAGTTCGAAGAGCGGGATCTAGAAACAGTTTTAGTTTACTTTGGGGTGGTCCAAGTCCAAAAGTTTTGGTTGGGTTTCCCCCCACCCCCCCCAGCTTTTTCCAGTTGTTGTTTATTTAAAACAAAACAAAGAACCCTTGAATTGGCTTTGCATACTTTTGCTAGCAAGGGCAGGAGGATTCCCTACATTTCTGTGGAGCTCTTTGTCCATAGTTTATTCGTAGTAGTATTTGGTGACGTCTTTTTTGTAAGCTGCTGTCTCTTCAGCTCTGAACACTTTATTTCAGAATGTCTCAAGAGTCATCTAACTTTTTTTTTTTCACTTGTTTCATTGCAGACCCCTGTAAAAGAGCCCAACAGTGAAAATGTAGATATCAGCAGTGGAGGTGGGGTGACAGGCTGGAAGAGCAAGTGTTGCTGAACGTTCTCCTATATCACCAATCGGCATCCACCGCCCCTTTTTTCTCGCTGCAAAACAAACCACTCTGCCCGTTTTTAACCTTAAACCAATGTTTTGTTCCTCATCTTAACAAGCTCCTGTCTCCCTTTGTTAGGACAGCTTGCGTACTATAATTTTCTCAACAACATGTGTAGGAAAATCATCTCCATGACTTCATTTTTTCATGTACCTGCTCGACTTACCACTACGTTTTGGTTGTATTATAGTCCCGTTCCTCCTGACATTAAAACATATAGCAATCATATTCAACTCTATTCTGCAAATTGTATAAGAATAAAAGTTAGAATTAACAATTTATTTTGTACAACAGTGGAATTTTCTGTCATGGATAATGTGCTTGAGTCACCATAGTCTCTAGATGCATCAGCAAAAGAGCCAGGAAAACATTCATTTTCGCCTTGAGTATGTGAATGGGGTTTATTTTGTCCTGTGCCTTATGTGGAAAGGAACTTTTGGTTTCACTTTTTTTTAATTTCTTCTGGTGGAAGCATGTGCAGGAGACATACCATCCATACCTGACCATTTTAAAATACTGAACTCTTTTGTGATTGCTTTCTGTAATTGTTGGTGTAATGCATCGAGGACAAAGGGTGGTGCAAAAAAAAAAAAAAAAAAATACTACATTTAATCTGCTGTGTCTCCTTTTTGGTGATCTAGCCATTCAGAACTGTTCCTGCTGCCATTTTTTTTTTCTCACTTGCAGCTCTTTCCTTTTGCCTGCATGCTGCTTTTATTTGCATTTCTTCATGGTGTGATGTGTTAATTAAAAGGATGGCAACGTGGTATGTTCGCCAAAAATTTAATACAAAGCACTGATTTAGCTTTCAAGGTAAAAATGTTGAAGATACCTACTAATTTCCCTCTAGCCAATGTCAGTTCACTAGTATATCTTCTCTCTCCTCCTGCATAGCCGTTGGGTTTTATGATATGGAAGAGTTATTTGCATGCACTAGTTTTCTATGGAGGGTGATGTGGTTGTCTACTTTATGTGTATGAATATAACATGCAATTCCCAAACTGACAGCAGTTAACACGAACTTTTGAGTTCTCTCTTACTGTTAGCCGCTCCAACAAGTTGTTCGGTAGCCTAGCAAAAGGCTGACTGAAACTAGGTTTTAAAAAAAAAAAAAAAGGAAGAAAAAAAGAAGTTGGCAGTTTAATTTATTACCTCCCTGCAGACTTTCCATTTTCCAGTGTTAAACGCTGAGTCATTGGTACTTGGGTCAGTCTTGCCCTCTCCCCTGTGCTGTGGGAACGCGGCGGGTGATCCCAGCCAGGCTGCTGAGCCCCCCTGGGATTAACTTGCTTTTCCAGCTCGCCTTCTCGCTTTGCCCCGGACAGGCTCCGCTGTCACCGATGGCGTGGCTTCGTCACTTCTGAAAGGGAGGGGGTTAAGGACTGCCAGTCTGACTTTGTCGACTGCTCCTGCCGAACCGGCCCTTCAGTCGGCAGGAGCATTTGTACGTTCTCTTGCCTTGCGTTTAAAATACCGCGTAGGAGAGCTGCTCCAGCCAAGGACAAAAAGATATTTTAAATAGACACTTCTTCCTCCCCAAGCCTCACGTTCTCCTTTAAAGTTGGACAAGCTTGTGCCCCGCTCTTGTCCACTTGAGTTTTGGACTGTCTCCGGTAAATAATTAAAGTAGTAAATAACCCTGATTTAATTTTAATGAAATGATGGTGTTTTGACATTGAACTTCTAGTTTTGAACGGCTTCCCCTGTAGTAACTTGACCGAGGTGTCCCCCTTTTCCTCTGTATTTTGGCATTTTTGTCTCCGTGTGTGTTAACCCTTCCCAGTCGAGTGGCTGCTGGGGTCGGGCAGGGCCCTGGGACCGGCGGGTGAATGGCACCGTGGCGTTTCTCATGTCCCGCGCCTGCCGGTCAGCGTTGTAAATAGCGTACGGCTACCTTTTGGTTAAATCTGCACTTTCTAACATTATCAAAAAGGGAAAAATGGAGAATTACGCATCAAGGGGTTTTTTTGTATAATCCTTGTTTTAAACGTGAGCTTTTTATTTGCTGCCCGGGGCTTGGCTCCCTCTGTGTAAATCCCTCGGGATCCTTTGTAGACGCTGTGTTCATTGCAAGCCAACAGGTAGAGAACAAGCCACTCGCTGGTACTACTAGCTACCACCTCCGTTTCGTATTCTCCTTACCGAGTTAATAAACTGAAATATTTCTAGACGGTCTACTTCTGTTCATATGAAAACCATGAATTTTAAGCGCGTGGCTTGGCTTTGTTTTGCGTTGTGGAGTGCGAGGCCCAGCCGAGGAGGAGTGAGCAACAAGAGTCGATGCAGATGCTAAAAGGAAAGAAAAAAAAAAAATAATCATGTTGGAGGAATTTGCAGTAACTTTATTTCTGCCGGTATCTAAACTTCCTGCTAGCTAGCAAACTAACTGCTTGTGAAACCTCTACTTGGAAGACACCCCCCTCCCCAGCCCTGTGCGTGGAATAAAGCCTAAGGCCGGCCTAGAAAAGGATGCAAAAGCAGCTTTCCCCGCGCCGTGCCTGGCTTTGCCCGGTGCCGCCGCAGGGAGGCTTTAGCCGACCCGGCCAGCGGAGGAAGGCTCGGGCACTACCTTTTGTCACGGCAAAAAAATGTAACTTGATTAAATTGGTCCTGATAAACTAAAACCCGAGGTTGAATCTATCCTGCAAGGGTGGTAACCGCTTTCTGTTTAGTGCCCCGGGGAGCGGCTGGGGCCGAGGCGGTGCGGGGCAGGAGTAAGAGCAGCGCTTCGTGCTCCCGGACTCGGATGGTGGAAAAACAGCATCAACTTGAGGTCTAGGATTAATTCCCATGCCTACAGTTTTTTACTTAATCTTTTAATATTTTTGCTACTCCACTCTGGCTTTTTATTTAAAACACATTCTTTTGTACCACTTACTGTATCAAATTGTATAAAAGATCACTGTCCCATTCTTGGTCATACCAAGAGCAAATAAAAGCTTTTATAAACTTGCATTGGTTACTTCCTCGGCCCCATTAAATTCCCTCTCGCCAAGCCTCGGCTGGGGCACCGGTGGCCCTGCGTGCCGGGGGGAGAGGGCCGAGCACCGGCCCCGCTTGCGGCTGCCCCTCGGAGGAGGTGGGCGCCGGGGCTGGGACGAGACCCGCCCCGAGCTTCGGGCCGAAGAAAAGCTTTGCATCTGGGCTGTAGCTGCTCTTAGGCCTGGCAGCTGTGACTGCCTGGACATACCGATAAAACCCGGAAAGCACAAGCTGATCTCGACTTCTCAGAAGTTGGTTGGCTGAGGGTAGAGCCGGTACTTTCTGTCTTTTCTATAGAAAAGCCTTAAGCTGTTATTTTTCAAGGGCGGGACCGTGGTGCTGAGCACAACGGCGTGTCTGAGGCTGCCGGCATCTGCCTGGTCCTGACGTGGAGCCTCCGTGGGTGGGGGTACACCCGGCTCTTGGGGGCGTGACTGCAGCACCCCAGGAATCCCCGCCGCCTTGGAGAGGACCTTTGCAAATGCATTTGAGGAACGTGGCCGTTTCAGCCCTTCCCTCTGCACACCCGCAGGTCCCAGTGCGGATGTGAACTACGGGTGGGTTTTCCAGCTCTCCAAGAGCCCCCGCTGCTGTGCCGGCAGCTGGCTGTTTTTACGGCCGAGCTGATGTCCTTCCCCACCGAGCAGGATCCATTCACGCTTGCCAGTCCCCTCTCCACAAGCTCTCCTGCCCACGGGGAGCCCACGGGGTCTCCCACAGCCTTTGGGCACTCCTGGGTCGGGGATGTCACCCCCCCTGCAAAAGCTCAGCGAGGGGCCTGTCCCCGTCCACCGTGGCATGGGATGGCAGAGCGGGGACGTGCTTCTCCTTCTTCCCGCCCGCTGCCGTCGTGTCGGTAACTGGGAGAGGATGTTTTTGTGCTGCTGTTTGTAATAAAGCTGCCGCCAAGGCTGCGAGTGTGTCACGGCAGCCCGTGGGTCCCCCTGGCAGGGGGACGAGGCCATGGGGAGCAGCTCAGTGATCCTGAATCCTCCCCACCCCTGGGGACTCGTCAGCATTTTGCGGTGGGGAGGGAAGAGTTCACTCCTGGCCGAGTCACCTCGGCTGGGCTGCTGCTGCCGTGAGGAGCCGGGGCCTCGTGCACGGCGGCAGGGCCCGGGGGCTCTGCGCAGCCATGGCCGCTGGGGTGGTGTTTGTGCGAGAGGTTCCCAGGGGGGCTCGGGGACCCGACAGGGACCTTCCCCCGTGGACACCGTCCGGCAGCTCTTAGCATCCCGCTTGTCGGTGTCATCCCCGTCAGTGAGTCTTGAGTCCTTCCATGTCCTCTTGCCACTGTGTTGTCCCTGCTCTGTCCCCATCCCTGCTCCATCCCCATCCCTGCTCTGTCCCCATTCCTGCCCTATCCCTATCCCTGCTCCGTCCCCATCCCTGCTCCATCCCTATCCCTGCTCCATCCCCATTCCTGCTCTATCCCTATCCCTGCTCAGTCCCCATCCGTACTCCGTCCCCATCCCTGCTCCATCCCCATCCCTGCTCCTCCCCCATCCCTGCTCCATCCCCATCCCTGCTCTGTCCCCATTCCTGCCCTATCCCTATCCCTGCTCTGTCCCCATTCCTGCTCTATCCCTATCCCTGCTCAATCACCATCCCTACTCTGTCCCCATCCCTGCTCAAACCCTGTCCCTGCTCCATCCCCGTCCCTGCTCAATCCCTGTCCCTGCTCCATCCCCATCCCGGCTCCATCCCCGTCCCTGCTCAATCCCGGTCCCTGTTCCCTCCCCCCCC
>WAAD01041921.1:20669-49345 GCA_013389945.1 Fregata magnificens | reverse complement strand
CCTGGCACAGGGCGTCATCGAGGTGCCACCAGCGGCACGGGGTGATGGGGGTGCCCCGCCGGCCGCCCCCCGTCCCAGCGGGGACGGCTCGCCCTGGCTGCCCCCCGCCGACCTCTCGGCCCTCTCGCTGGAGGAGGTCTCCAAGTGCCTGCGCTTCATCGGCCTCTCTGAGGACGTGGTCAGCTTCTTCGCCCGCGAGCGCATTGACGGCAGCATCTTCGTGCAGCTCAGTGAGGAGATCCTGGCCGACGACTTCCGCCTCACCAAGCTCCAGGTGAAGAAGATCATGCAGTTCATCAAGGGCTGGCGCCCCAAGATCTAGCTGCATGCCGAGAACCCCCTGGACCACGGGGGTCCCCCAGCCACCTGGACCACAGCTCTGGCTCTCCTTGCTCCTGTCCCCAGGCCCGCTCCAGGGCCAACGTGGCAGAGCCTCTGCCCCACCGGCTGCGGGGTTTCCTCCTCCCTGGCAGCTCGGCCCTATTGCCCAGCCCTCCCTTCCTTTCCGTTTTAACACTGGACGGTAATTTTGGCCCAAAGGGGCTGGAAAATACTGGAGTTTGCATTGACTGGTTTAACTTAATCCTTGTGGATTAGCATAATAAACATATGGGAGAAAAACGAGCTGCTGGAGAAGCTTCTTGCTTGGGGAGGAGCGGGAAAGGGGCTCTTGGTAGGGAAGGAGGCTCTGGGGGTCACTCCCAGCCTTGCGCAACCCACCTCGCCAGGGTGGTGTGCCACAGCGTGCCCAGCGTGTGGCAAGGGACCAGGGTCCTCCACGCAAGGGAGAGTGTCGCTCTTGGACCCGTTCTGAGCTGCCTGCACCCCAGGGTGATTTCAGGGGCCTGGAAGGAAGCTCCCCTGCCTGATGGGTACTGCTGGCCCTAGGAAAGGGAGACAGAGACCTCCCTCAGGGCTGCATCCACCACCCGGAGCACCCTACTCAGGGCCCACGGCGAAGTGCCCCACAGACCCCCAAGCCCCACTGCACAGAGCTCCATGGAGCCGCAGCAATGGGAGGGTCTGGGACCAGACCTCCCCAGCCCCGACTCCCGCTGCAGGGGGAGCAGGGCTGCCCCAGACAAGGCTCACACCCTGCAAGCACAGCTCCTGTACAGCCCTCCACGCAAGGGCAGGTGCCCAGGGCTGCTGCCTGCCCCCGGGGAGGGCTGAAGGCTGGTTACCAGCTCCGCAGGCAGCCCGGTGCCTCCCCCAGCAGGCCGCAGGGGCAGGATGAGACAATGTCTCAGCATGATTGTGTACTGGTGGCTTTGAGAAATGAGCACAAACATGACATGGAAAGAGCAGCATCACCCAAGCTCCCAGCCCAAGCCCTAGCAGAGCCAGGAGGCAGAAGCCAGGCCAGCTCTGAAATTAGTGACAGGTGCACAGAGATTTAAAGCCTTTTAGTTTAAACTGAGCTCTCCCCACAGGGGACCCTTCTGGCCTTTGGCTGCTTGATTTGCAATTACAGGCGGGTCCATCTGCCAGGATAACCCCAGCGGCAGCACTCAGGGCCAGACAAAAGAGCCGGAGGCTCCTCACAGACCCTGATTGATGGCAGAGGTGACAGAGCTGGTCTTTGTTCTGCACTGCCGCCCTCCCCTGCCTTTCCCCCGCTCCGGCAACTGCCAGCAGCCCCTTTGTGGGTCTCTCAGCCGGCAAGCATGGAGAGGATCCCAGAGGATTGCCTGAACGCTTTATTTCCGCCTCGAGCGATTCCCTTCCTCGGTGCCGAGAGGCTGCTGCCCCAGGGAGATGGGAGGAGAAGCAGGTGTGGAGTCCAAACCCAGGAGACGGATCTGTTGTTGGAGGCTTATGGAAAGGCAAGGCCTCAGGGCCAGATGTGTGCTGGATGCTGCCTGCCAGACCAGGAGCTCTGGAGGTCGCAGAATAGAGGTGAACGCAGAAGAAATTCTCTCTCCCAGCAAGGAGCCACCAGGTCCACGCTGGGATGGGACGGACATGCCCAACACACAGTAGCTGATAAGGCACTTGAAATGACTACAAGCCACAAGGCAATCCGCTGCCACCCTCCTTCCTCCCCTGCCTCCCCTGGGCGCTTTGCAGATTAACCTACAGAGAATGGGGTGTTGCTGGAGAGCCGGTGGTCCCGGCTTGAGCTGTCGGCGCGTCACGGGCAGGCGGTGTCGGGCCACGCTCACTGGTGGAATTTCTTGCTTGGACTGTTGGCGTAGTCCAGCAGCAGCTGGCACGGCGTGAACTGGCTGCCGTAGATGGCCTCGTACTTCCGCAGCTTGTCCACCAGCTGCTTGGCTCCGTATGAGTCTGCGTACCTGAAGGGACCTGCCGGGGACAGGGGGACACATCTGTGCCGAGGAAGCAAGAAGCACCAAGGTGCCTGGAAGGGTGAGAGCACTGGATTCGGCCGATCCGTCCTTCTCCAAAAGAGACTCCCAGTCTCTCGGCAGAGCAACGCAAGACCCTGCTCCTTGCCTGCCCACCTGCGCTGAGCACAGGCAGACTGGATTGCTGGGGACAAGCTGGGGCACAGATAATTGGGACCGCTCCCTTAGTCTGAGCTTGCCTCAAGGAGGGAAAGTGCTAGGTACTCAGCAGAAGCACCACCTCATGCCCAAGAGCCCTTAGTATCCTTCAGTTATGACCCAAACCTCAGCTCACGCTTTGTCCACTGCCCAGGCCATGGCCACAGCCACCCAGCCAGGTCACAGATGGCTCCAGGAGAACTTTGCCCATGCTCTTGGCTAGTACCTTGGCCTGAAAAGTGCTGTGCCCCATGGCTGAGGTTATGAGCTCAGCTTTACCTGTGCTGTGTGCGGGCATGGGGGGAACGGTGCATCCTTGGGCACCGTTTCTCAAGTCTGTGTGCAGCACACCAGCAGGTTTCCAGAAGTGCTGCAAGACACCTGCCTGCCCGCCCAGGCAAGAAGCAGCGGCAAGAGATGAGACACCAGAGCCTCGTTTTTCACCAAGCACCATACGGCTGCACAAAAGCAAGCCAGGGATTTCTTAAAAATGTAGGGCCTTTGCAAGTCTCCCATCCCACCTACACCCCCATGACTATCAGGCAGAGTAAAAGCTCTTCCTTTGAAGTTCTCACAGGAAGTGCTGATGAGGCTGGGGCCAGCACGGCTCTGCCTTCTTATTAAAACCCGAAGACACAGAAAATGGCCTGGTTAGAGTCCCTTGATCCTCACCAGCCACAGCTCTGTGAAACAGCTGTACCAGCAGAGGACCTCCACAGGGTCCTGGCAGAAACATCTCACAGCAGCTCTCAGGCTCACTGCCACCTCTCGTGGGGTGGGAACGCTGGAGCAACCTCTCTGGCTCAGGCTCTACGTGGGAGGACACTCAGGCTTGTAAGACTGCAGCTTAAACCCGGCCTTAACAGCTGACTTGCCTCTGGTGGCTAGAGCCCACTAGGCAAGCCCACTACGAAGCTTTCAAGCAAAGCCACACAGCCTAGCCCAAATCCCAGCTGAAACCACTTACCTCCCAGGCATGGCGGGAAGCCCAAGCCGAACACAGCACCAATATCTCCCTCCACGGGGTTGCTGAGGATCCCTTCCTGCAGGCACATGGCTGCCTCATTCACAAACCTCGTCACTAAGCGCATCTGGATGTCCTCATCAGTACAGCTGCAAGGAAAGAGTCTGTAAGGGCTGTGCAGGTAACACAGCAGCTGGATGGGGGAGCACGTGAAACCAGCACAGACTGGGGACAGAGCCAGGCCTGGGGTAGGGGAGAGAACGGTTTCTCACGGAGACTGTCCCTATCCGCATGAGGATAAGGACTAAGTTCTGTGATGTGTCCTGAAGCAGGCACGTAAGAATGGCAAAGGCTCAATCAGGCCAGACGGGAACTGCTCCAGGAGATGTTCCAGTGCCAGGCTGTACAACAGGTCTGATGCCAGGAAGGTCACGGCAGGGGCTGCACCAACCCGCCTGCCCAGACAAGCCCCACTGCAGAAAAGCTTTCTGCAAAGGTGCCCAGGCAAATGCTGATAAATTCGAGGATGCCCCATTCATGCCAGCACAGGCTCTCCAGAGCCAACAGCCTGTCCCCCTACATGCCAGCTGGGAACAGCCAAACGCCATCTGGAGTGACTCCATGTTCAGCGCTGTCCTCCAGTGCTGCCTGGTACAGCCCTCGTGCTGCTGCTCAGAGGCAGGAGAAGGAGCTGGGGTGAGAGCCAGCCCACACCGCTGCTCAACCATGAACAGCTACTTACACTTCAGGTTTGGCTGGCACTTTGAACCGTGCCAAGATCTCATCCATGCCAGAATTCACGCTCCTGTTCTTCACCCCCTCCTGGTAAACATAAAAGCCTTTCCCTGCCTTGCGACCTGCCAGGGATGAAAAGAGACAGTCATATCCTGCCACGCGTCCCGTTTGCTCATGACACCTTCGCCTCTGACCCGATCTTCTTGTGACTCCTGCTTCTGTTAGCATGAGTAGATCCTCCCAGCACAGGTGGCATCTCTGCACTTCAGAGAGCCTGTTTGCTGCCTCACCAAGGACAGTGGGAAGGGGGCCCACGTCCAGCTGACTCCTTGGCAAGATGTTGCCACTGTGCCAGACCCTGATGCCTTCACTAGGTCCAGAGGACAGTCAAATAACCCCACCATTTCTGTGGCAAAAGCAAAAAGACACAGTCCTTGTCCTTGTCCACACTTGGGAGCAAGGCAGAGAGATGACAAGTTCTCTTGAGTAACCCTCGCTGCCGAGGGTCTGGTCACAGCAAGGGTCATTGGAAGGTGAGAGCTACCATGGTCCAACTGCAGGTCCCACTGATGGATGCTGCTCCGTCCTGGCGGGCTCAGAGGCACAGCTGCCTCTGGCACCCAGTGCCACCAGGGCACAGCTTCTGCCACGCAGACAGAGCCATAACCTTTCCTTGCACAGAGCTTCTAAACCTCAGCTCAGGGCTTGTTTCACTTGAGCACATTTATTTCCAGCCATTTGCTCCCCACAGGAGAGGACAGGAGAGTCTCAGAGCACTTGTGCAGGTTTCACAAAGGGGCCAGACAGAGGTTCATGAGACCTTGTCTGCTGCCTTTGCTCTGGGCAGCATCTTTGCCTGCTGCTGCTGCCCTTTCTGCAAAGGAACATCTGGCTGCAGCCAAAGGTCTACCCAGGGAACAGCTGGGAGGGATTCCCGACCCATTCCCAGGGCTGTTCTCTGACTGCTCTCACCTGAGGCAGAAGAGGCTGATAGATGCTAGTACTCTTCCTTGAACAAAGAGGAAACATATTCAGTTAAAACAGCCTAGCGTCTCACCTAAGAAGCCTTTTTCTACCATGAGCTTGAACAACTCGATGTTGCCTCCTCCAAAGCGGTCACCAAAGGCCTTGCCAAGGTCCTCAGCCACGTGTGCGGCCACATCCACCCCCACCTCGTCAATCAGCGTGGCAGCACCCACAGGAAAGCCGAAGGCCGTAGAGATGGCATCTATTTTCTTTGGGTCAGTGCCCTCCTGCAGGAATAGAAGGGGAAGCAATGGTATCTCTGGGTGAGGGCCCTGGAAAACCAGTGTGGGGGCAGAAAGCCCTCGCTCACCTGGGGCCACGGACTGCGACCAGCCCCATTAGCCGTTTGATTACAGACAGGAGCAGCGTAATCATGCTTGCATCGCTCCTGACTCTCCCCTGGTGCCGTGTGGGCAGGAAAGAGCCTTATCAGTGCCTGCACCAGGTCTCATCAGACCACAGCTCAGCAAAGAGCAGGCTGGGGACAGCCATGGGCACCGGGGCTGGTTACCCACCTCCCTTCCTGGCCAGGGCTGGGGTCAGCCTGATCAGGGGCAAGGAAGAAGCAGAGGTTACACGACTATTTGGCAGACGCTCGGTAGCTGACGGGATACACACCTGGAGAACTCGGACCACTTCTGCCAGCATCGGCCCCAGGCACCTGGTGGTGTAGAAGCCAGGCCCGTCCTATGGAAGAGGAGTGCAGCAGGAAGGCAGGTGAGTACAAACTGCAGGAACATGGCCTCTCTCCGCAGCACAAGAACTGCATTTCACAGCCCAGGCTGCAGTTCAGGCACTGACATGCAGGGCAGACACACTGAACTCCATTTCTAACACTATGTTATCAACTGCTAGAACAGTTTTTTCCTGTAGGGCTCAGCAGTGTTTGAAGACTTCCATGAACTTACTCCCTGGAAGTTCCCAGCAGTGTTTGTTTGAAATAGTGCCTGGAGGTCCCAAGCAAGCTGCATTAGTCCCCTTGCTTCACCAAGCCTGACAGGGGGAAAGGGTGCTCAGCACAAGTGAAACAGGCATAAACTGGTTGTTTCACCTCTGATATTGCTCACAAAGTTAGGAAGCAAGAGATTAGCTGCAAACTGCCATTCAGGGAAGCATCTGATGTGGGGATGAGGGTTAGAGAAGCAGCACTGTATCTCCACTGGCCTTTAGAGATGCCTAGAGCACTTTTAGACATGCCAATTTTCTCAGCACCACGAGAGACCTGCTCAGCATTGCTGGCAACCTTACACATCAGTGAAAAGACCAATCCAAAAATACACTCACCAAACAGCCCTGAGCCTACCGGTTGAACCTCCCACACAGCTGAAACAGCATCACTGATGCTTTCTACCATGGAGCATGAGACAGCTCCGTTTGGAGGGCCGTGTGTTCAACAGCAGCCATCAGCCTAACAAGCCACTCAAAGCCCATGGCTTTTCTGAGGCTCTGCTGCCTCTTCCTACAGATCACAGCAGTTTGTTCTAAACTCCTGACTTGCTGTGCTGTGCTCAGTCTTCTCCCTCTGCTTGGTATAGCTCTTCCCCTACACTTGCACGTGTATTTCTGCCCCCTCTCACACAAGATTGAAATCCAGAAAGAGGAGGGTTACTCCTCACAGGCCCTTCTGCCCTTGCAGCTTGCCAGGGAGAAGAGGTGGTGAGAGTCCTGCCCAGAATCTGCTCCATCTCGGATGCCACTACAGATTTCAGCTTCCTGGAAGTTGTGTGGAACAGGACTGCCAGCTCCTCGTGCTGGCTGATCAGACTGTTCCTGCGCCTCGTCACCTTCCATGGCTGCTCCAAAGGATGTCTGAGATCACCTGGGCACCTGCCGCCTTCTGACCTCCATTTTTACTTTTCAGCGTGAGTAGCTAATGCCAGTGTATTCACAGTCACGTTTCAGCCTCCTCTCAGTGCACAAGCCTGCTCTTTTATTTATCACCCCAGCTCATATTTTGTGCAGCGTTCCCTTACCTTTACCACGATGACGACCTTGCCCTGTTTGAGGCCAACAGCAACAGCTGAAGCAGCCGTGTCCTGGGATGTTTTGTCTGTGGTGATTATTTCCAGCAGCTGCATTTTGTCCACAGGGGAGAAGTAGTGCATCCCAATCACCTAGGCAGAAGGAAGAGCTCAGGGTTAAGCACAGTTAACACAGACTTTGGCTCCCAGAGTAATCTGCTGGGCAAGTCAAGTGCCCAGAGGGAAGGCGGCCAGCATGGGCTGCAGGACTCACCACCACAGTGCACTATCCATTCAGCCACACACTCCACTGTATCCCTCTCTGACGGGAGTGCTCTCCAACTCCCTTTCTCGCCTTGGCTTTCCCAAGGACATAGCACATACCCCATAGCTCTTGCCTCAGTGAGGATTTAGGTATAATGCTTACAGGACCAAGAGTGCTGCTCAGCTCTCTCTGTACTTGTTAATAGTCTGGCAGCAAAACCTGTCTGGGAGTGTGAGCTGAGCTCAGCCCCCAGGCAAATTACAGGCACTGTGTGATCTGCAGGTACTATCTGAGCTGGCAGAGGAACCACACGCCTGGGTGGTGCTTCTTCTGGACTTTGAGAGTGGAACAGCAGTCACAGAGACAGATGTTGAGCACTCCCTGTGTTCTGCTCCTGAATGCTTTGTTTTGGGTGGTGGTTTTTTTTTTTTTTTTGGTGATGAAGTGAATTTAAGGACAAGAAGGCATGTTTCCAGAAACTAATTACAGAGGTAAGTGCAGCCTTCCTCTGGGAACAGCATTCAAGTGGAGATTATTCAGCTGTGGGCCTCACTTTCTTAACACGACCATGTAATCAGCGTGTCACCTTCATGCCTCCTGGAAGCTACGCTTGGCACTAAGATCTGTATAAGTCGTAGGCACCTTGCAGGAGAATTGCAGGCTGCAAAACTAATTAAAGAAAATACACTAATTAGTTAACTGATTTCCTATTAGTTTCCCCATAAAGAGCCATTACACAGGCAATTTAGACAGCAAGAGGATGTTATTTGCAAGTATGAACAAATAAGACTCAGTTTGCATTTCCGATGCAACTAAGGTCCGACAGCAAACCAGGAAGAGCCTCATGAAGGTCACAGGAACCTCCAGCAGTGGGGACACGTTACTCTACGACCTTTGCAGATGTCCACAGAACTTCTGCAGGAAGACAAGCAGCAGAGGCAACGTACTGACCAGAGCAGTACTTGAGATCCTTCTAGGAGCTTAGGGAAGCAGCCAAGGGTACCTGTGCTTTTGCATTTGTGTAACAATTTTCAACTGAGCTCCAGAGCTTCCCCCTCCTTCTGCCCAAGCTGCCACTGCGTCCCCAACCCACCTGTTTTAGAGAAGGAGATAGGATTATCTCACAGGAGAACTGCTTGCCTTTTCCTTCATTTTCTGCAGCCCCAGGAATGCAAAGGAGGTTCCTCAAAAGAGGGGAAAGTGTTTCCCCTTTTTAATATCAAGGCTGCCCTAGACTGATGCTTAGCCCTCAGCAGGTGACTTCACCTGGTCACCCAGATCCCTCACATTACTTCAGACACTGCAGTGTCATGTCTGGTCTCCTGCTGCTGCTCCCTGAAGGGTGAGGGTCTCCTGCAGGGCCTGTGTCAGATCAGCCAGCCTCATGCTAGCAGGTATCACAGGTACCCTTGGCAGTCACAGACGGCAATGAAAAGCAGCACACAGCTGACTGCTCCCAGTCCAGTGCATTCACACCCCTCAGATGGTAACTCTACCAAGCACATCCCTCAGGGCAGGCTGCTCCACACGAAGTAGTGTTCCTAAGCAGCACTACTTGCCTGGGCTAAGGGATGAGGATGCAGCTACTTTATAGGCTGCTTAGACTTCAAGCAAAGGGATGAAGAAGTCCTCTGCTCCAAACCTCTGCCACAAGCTGCTATCCTGTAGCTTGGTATCCTGAGACCTTATGCTCTCTTGGTATCCTGTTCACATGGATCATTTGGAGCCAGAGAGAAAACCACACCACCCCCTCAGGAGCTGATCCCACGGCTGACCAAGGCTTCAGTTTCTGTACCTCCGAGTTCAGCTTCCAGCCACCGACTTTTCTTCCCTTTTTGCTGCTACGTTAGTGCCTTCTCCCTGAGAAGGCATTTTCCCATCACAGCAAGTCGCTCCTATGTCTAATCAATTTATCAAAACGACTGAAGTCTCCCTGGCCGGAATTCTCTCAGCTTGAGTCCTTCCGTAGCTTCTCTGCCCCCATGTGCATTAACATTTCCTGAAATGCGCTGACCTCCCTACTGCACCCTGCCTTGCCAACATCCCACTGGGGGTGAGTCCACCTTCATTCCCTTCCTACCTGTCCAAGGACCACAAGCTCTTTGTTCAAAGCTTGCACTGAGGGCAGAGGATGAGCTGTTTCATGTTCTGAGAAGGAAGCAGAAGATCCCAGCGCTCACCTACAGCAAAACCAGTTTGCCACCAACAGGCAGCTCAGCACAGAGCAGTCTCACAGCAGGCACGTGGCACTGGGTACTCACCTTCTCTGGCCTCTTGCTAGCAGCAGCAATTTGGCTGATTGGGAGGGCAGATGTGTTACTGGCAAAGATACAGTGAGCAGGGATCACCTGTGGCAGGGGGTGGAAGAGACAGTATAAATGCACAGGCTCCAGAGTCAGATCCAGAGCATGATGTGCAGAGCCCTGAGAGAACAGTACGAGCACTCGGTAACCCTGACAAACAAGGTAAACTTGATTTTCTCTGTCAGGGCAGACAGCATTAGAAACTAATTCTAAAGCAGCAGCCCAAGTTGGCCAGACCTGACTTACCCTGAACTCTCCCCAGGTCTGCAGTATTAGTCTCAGAGCCCCCATGTTTCTGCCACACCGTTGCAACTACATTAGACACTGCAGGGAGGGACTTCAGAAAGGTGCACAGACCAGCTCCTTTACCATACAGTTATTTCCCCAAGTGTGCTCTTGAACAGAAAAGAGCAGTGGCAGCAAGCTAGAGATAGTAAGTAAAGAACTGTGAGTTGTGGAGATACCAAAAGACATTACTGTCACATCAGTGTTTCTTTGGAGCAGCTCCCAGGAGTCAGGGAACGTCAGAACTGCCCCATTCAGCTAAGAACTAGCGACTCCTTATTGAACAGTGAATATCCTTAGTGAACAGGAAGGCTGCCCTTGACACTCACTCATGTACTGACATAAATAACTTGCACCAAGCACCAAACCGCAGCACAAAGGAGACGTGACAAACCCAGCAGCACGGGACAGGACACCCTGAGTCTCCACCATATGGGGGCCACATCTAGCACAAGCTGCTCAGAACTGACACTCACGGCCTCCACTTCTTTCAGCACTTTGTGCTTGATGTTAATGTCCTCGAACACAGCCTCGATCACCATGTCTGTCTTCTCAAAGCCCTTGTAGTCCAGCTGGCCCGTCAGGTTGCTGAGAATGGAGTCCCTCTCAAATGATGTCAGACTCTTCTTCTTCACCTTGCCGTTCAGCCTGGGGAAGGACAGCTCTGTCACAGCTCCTGGGCAGGCCAGCCCAGACTGCTAGAGGTACACCACAACACCAAGGGCATCCCTCCCTCCTGGAGCTGGGACCCAAAACACCATCTCCAATCCAGCAGGAGTGTCACTGCCTACTGGCTCCTCCTTCCATCTGGAAAAAGGAGAGCCATGCTCACACAACTCAGCTGGTGCATTGGTCTGAAGGTCAATCACTGACATTCCTGACTTTGCACAGCTGAGCACTATTACTGCTGAGCCAAGAGGACAGGGGAAAGAAATCCAGCTTTTCAGAAGTCTGACCCGATGCCTCCCCTGACACGGGCCTCTAGGCAGCCAGGATTACTCCCTCCCCCCCTTAGGTCTATAAAATACTGCTAAATCTAAAAGCTAAAGCAATCATCTGTTAGGTTGTCTACCTACCTAAGGAGCTAAGGCTGAATACACTGGGCCTATTTCGTAGCAATATCCCAGCACACTGCATAGGGCAACCTTAAAAGAAAGCATTTCTGTGACATCTGGTGGTAGAAGACTCCAGAGGAACAGAGGTGTCAGGAGTTCCTGACTGCCTGAAAGCAGAGGAGTATTTTGACTAAAGGCAGCCCCATCCCATCCCGAGCAAATTCCTTTTAACTCACGTACCCCTTGAAGACCTGCTGCTGTCCTCTGTCCAAGCCTTGCTGTGCTGTGTCCTTCAGAATGGTCTTCAGTCCCTTATCCACTGAAACCTGTGCAATCCCAGCTCCCATGAGCCCTGCTCCCAGCACTGCCAGAGTCCTGCACAGAAAAGGACCAGGGGACACATTCAAGAGCTAGAAATAGCTGAATTTCCATTGTTACCATCAGACTTGCACAGATCCTGTCCATCCAGGCACTATTTTTAGTGAGGTCACGCAAGAAGATTTCACTTGTGGGTGAGACCTCCAAACTGCAGAGGATTAGCCTTCTGGAGGCTGGAAATCTCTCTGCTCTGCTACGCTGCTTTTCAGGACTCTAGGCCACTCGGTCCTTTCAGCAGAGGTCCTCCAACTGCTCCTCAGGCATCCCATGCTTGCACTTACTTGACCTCTCGCTGAGGTGTTCCAAACTTGTTCTTCTTGCAGCGCACCTGCCCGTGGTAAAGTCCAATCAGCGCCTTGGACTCCTTAGTCACTGCAAGTTGGCCAAAGCTCTGGAAGAAAGGGAGAAGGGAAGCAGGGAGTTTGGCATTTAACAGCTGTCTCCCTTTCAGCACACACATGTCAAAAACATGGCAAGGGGAGAACACAGCCACCCGTGCAACTGCACAGACTAGTAACCTGGTTAGAAAAGGAAGAACGGACAGGGCATATGTATCCTCTGCAGAGAGGCACCTTCTGTGCTAAGCACAGCCCACTTTGCACCACTACCTCCCATATGGGCTGCCAGAAAGCAGTAGCAAAATGCTTGTTCAATGTCCTTTCCCATAAATATAACTTAAAGCAGCTGAAAGAGCATGTACCTCACACTCGTGTCTGGACAGGCAGTGGTCCTGCCAGGGAACAAGAGCAGCCACAGTATTTCCATATCCACCTCCTTCCTATCCACTGAATCATTCACAGCTCATTTCCACGCTCCCAGCGCAGCTCTGGGAGGAGCATTCCCTGGCAGTTCACTGATGTGATGGTAAGCCAGAAGTGACTCGGCTGCCTGGGCCAGCCAGCAGCTGCGGGGTCCTACGAGATCAATGCAGGAGCCATTTCTACTTCCCCAGTGGCAGGACTGTATTTCAGTGACATGGGACCCTTTCTCCCCCATGTGCATCCTGCACTAGCTAGGGCCATTGCCCCAGTGGCTTCCAGGTGAAAGGGCCCTGCCCTCGGGCTTTGAGAAAAATATTTAAACAGGCCAATTCTCACTGACAGCAGTAGCCTGATACTATTTTCAGAGGATCATGGACAGGCAACAAAAATCAAAGGCCTGCATAACGTCCCAGCACTCAGCATGAAACGGGAAAGCAGTCAGGAAGACAAAAGACAGCGTAAGGCAACAGAAAACTAAAGTTGTCTGAGCCAAGTCAGCTAAGGAAAGCCGCCAACACAACCTAGTTTAGAGCAGGCTGTATCTTCCTTCACCACTGCGCTGTGAGCTAGAGGCTTGCTAAAATATCGGAAGCACAAAGCCTGGAAGAGAATCTGCAAGTCTCCTATCCTAGGGGAAAGAGGGAGGCATTAAAAAAAAAAGATGCAACACTGTTATTCTTTAGAGGGTTCTGGGAAGTTCTCCATCCTGCTGCTATTCTCAGGAAAAAAACATTAATTCTTTTCTGTAAGGAACACAGTATCCCAAGCCTTTTATTCAGCACCAGACCAAACGTGGGTAGAATGCATAACCAGAACAGATGGGGTATACCCAGGAGGTCACTGTTAAGGTAGGAGGCAGACAGCTACATCTCAGACCAGGACCTTGTCACCAGAAGACAACAAAAGGAGCTACGAAGCACAGCAGGAAAGACTGTGGGGTGTGACAGATAGCAGCGTGAGAAGCTGGTGAAAGTTACAGACAGTACCGCGGGGGACGGATGGATTTCACCGGTGGTTAAGGGGCACAGTGAGAGATGACCCAAATGCAGAGATAACCAGATGCGAGTGTTGTGCGTCTTCTGGGGAGTCAGGTCTTGCAGAACCAGCGGTGCCCAGGTAACCACACCAGTGACACTGTGGGCGGCCGGGATTACCTCATCAGTATCAGAAATACCACATTCGAGTACAGACATAGCAAAACTGGGACCAATGAGGAAAAACTAATTAGGGGCAGGTTGTTTATAAAGGCAGAGACAAGGGCAGAGAAAGGGAGGGATCAAGATGGCTGAGGATGAACAAGCATGGGAAAACAACGACGCTGTGTGTGGGGAATAAAAGGGTCACGCATAAGCAAGCCGCTGGTGAGTACATTTGCCTGCTCAAGCCCTGGACCTGCCCACCACAGTCTGTCCTACCTCTGTATTAAACTCTGTTCCTATTTTCCCGAGTGTGTCACTAGCAAACCTCAAGCAGGACTGGATGGCATTTAGGACATGAGGTCCACGTGCCAGCAGCTAGTCAGACTGGGCCCTGTGGCCAACTAATTGACAGATGAAACATCTACAGCCAGCTACTAAAGGGGTGTGGGGGGGTGTGTGTGGTGTGTGCGTGAGCACTTACTGCCACGTGTGGACTTCAATTCTGATCAGCCAACCACGAGGAACAGCATCAATCATCCACACTGGCCATGCCTGTGAGCGGTTTGTGTTTATGTGGGTGTCACCAGTAAAGGCACTGTGCTGTCTGTGCAGCCAGCCATGCATGCACTCTGTGTTTGTGAACATACATGTGTGTGTATCTACACCTCTGCAATAGGACACCTCCTCTATGATTCTAATATCTGCTCAGCCTCACTGCTGGCTGGACCTACGAAGGGGAAAAGCAGCAAGCAGAACAAGAGGTGAAGTCTTCTGGGCTTTAAAGTGTGAAAGACTCGACTTCCCTTAACAGTCATTATTGGTGCTAAACAAAACCGATGTGCCAGGGCACTAAAGAACTGAAGGAAAGGAATAATGAAATGGAGGGTCATTTCACAGAATCACAGAACCACTGAATAGTTGAGGCTGGAAGAGACCTGTGGAAATTGTCTTGTCCCACCCCATCACTCAAAGCAGAGTCAACTAGAGCAGGCTGCTTAGGACTGTCCCTGCTTGGGTTTTGAATATCACCACAGAGGGAAACTCCACAGCCTCTCTGGGTAACCTGTTCCAGCGTTCAATCACCTTTACAGTAAAAAGATTATTTTGCATATTGAAGTGGAATTTCCTGTTTCAGTTTGTGCCCATTACCTCTTATTCTGCCACTGGATACCAATGAGAAGAGTATAGCTATGCCTTCTTTACCACTTCCTACCAGGTATTTATACACATTGAGAAGATCCCCCCCGAGTCTTCTCTTGTCCAGGCTGAACAGTCCCAGCTCTCCCAGCCTCTCTGCATGTGCCAGACGCTCCAGGCCTTTAATCATCCTTGTAGCCCTTCATCGGACTCTCTCCAGTCAGCTGGCCCCCAGCCTGTACTAGTGCATGGGGTTATGCCTCCCCAGGGGCAGCACTTGGCATTTCCCTTTGCTGAACTTCAGGAGGTTCCTGTCTGCCTAGTTCTCCAGCCTACTAGGGTCCCCCCTGAATGGCCAGTACTAGCTGGTATGCTGACTGGGGCGGCTACTAAATAGGTAAGTTCGACCAAGGAATAAGGAGAGATAAGTCCTGTTCTCGGTGAGAAACTACTACTGAAAAAACCCACCTAATTTTCAAAAGTACCTGAAGTTATCAATGGGTGAAAAAGGACCAGCACAAAGTATCTGGACCAGAAAACAGGACAAGCAGCAAAACAAGAGTAATGGAGAATCAATACCCCGAACAAAGATGATGATGAAAAAAGGTGACAGAGTAAATAGAACATTGGTAAAAATGAAAGTTAATTCTTGGAAGAAATGACTTGTTTGCACCAAATTGCCAGGAAACACTGATGAGACTGAGAGCACTATACCCACACCTCTAGGTTACCTGTCCCATGTCGCAATCAAAGAAAACAAACAGTGCTCAGACACACAGAGAAATCAAAGTCCTGTTATGTGAAACCTTGATTGGTGAACTCCATCTGAGAGACAGGAATGAGAAAAGGCACACACTGTTTTCACAGATGAAGAACCTTGACAAACAATTCTGTTGTTCAAGACAGGCCTTTTTCACAGCCCCACTGCCAGAAGAAGGGCCAGGGAGCAAGACACCAGTTTGAGCAGTCTGTGACAAATATTATCCTCTGTGCGTGGTTAAACACAAATCCCCCCAACTACACAACTTACCAATGACTACCAGGGATCTAATCTCCTTACCTGGGATTCAGTGAGGTATCCAGCATCACGCCCCTGATCAAGACCAGTCTTTACAACCTAGTCAAAGAAGAACAATAAAGACACACTGCTGTTAAGTCACGTCTGCCAACAGCTACACTTTAACGAGATTACTTGTTTAGCTGCATCTCCTGTTTTCACAAGTGACCCCTCCCCAATATTCAAGGCACGCTTCAGACTCTCTGGGTCCTGTCCATGCTGTTCAAAGCAGAGCTATGAATCACCTTGTTCTTCTAGTGCAGAATAGCTATGATGGCAAGGAATTTTCTATCAGGTTGATTTTTTACACATAGCTTGTGGTTTCAGGAATTGTTTTCAGTAGGACTGTGCTCCTGCAATGTCATCGCTCTCAGAGTCAGAGGGGGGCATTCACAGGTTTTAGAGAAGTCTTGGCAACAACTTAAATAGTGAAAAGTCATTTTAAAATAAGGATTCAACCATGGACAGTGTCTGTAAGTAATACAATGCCTGTCTAACTCTGGGGACTAACTTTTAAAGTATTGTGTGGTTAGTGCTATGAAAACAGCAATTTCTATTTTCCTGGCTTCAAACAGGTTAACCCAACTCTTTAGAAACTGTATAGGAAACCTGGAAAAACTGCAGCTCAAAGTTTCACGGACAAAGTATTCCAGGTAAGCCTTTCCTTGATTGGGATTCTCGATCTTCCCCTTACCGGTACCAGTACCACATAAATTGGTAATCATATTCTGGGAAGCTATTCCAAATTTTACCATGCTTGCTCAATACACCACAAAGCTAGCACTCGTCAAGACTGATCTTCTGTGAAGATCAGGATGTATGGCGTGACTCAGAGGAAGGAACCACCTTCCCTGCGTCTGTTGCCACATTATCCCACAGATCCACCTTCACTGTAGTTTCTTGGGCCTCGCAGTGGGAGTTACCTCAATGATCTTTAGTGGAGCAGGGTAGAGTCCTTTGGTTTGCTTCTGAACTCTGCTCTCCACTGTCTTGTAGACTTGCTGCCTCACGAATGGAAGAGCCATAGCATAGTCTGTTATCTCTGCAAGATGGGACAAAACATGTCTCAGCACAGCGCTATATGCACAATCAGCCTTTAAATGATTAGCCTGAAAGTTAAAGAGTATAGATGTGAATGTTGTGTATCTGCAATAGAAACGTGCACCTGAAACTCCGCCACAGGGAGCATGGTCTGGCTCAGAAGGGTTTCTATGGCTTGGTCCACAGACGAGTCTCATTTAGGGCTAAAGTATCCTCCTAATACAACTGGTGACAGACTGAGCTCTGTGGAGTAGAACTCAGAGACGTCATCGCTTCTGGGCTCTGCTAACTGCATAAGGGTGCTACTACAGAGGATTAGTACAGAGCAGACCCATGTGCCTCTTCCCACTTGATTACACAAGCTTGGTACAGAACTTGCTACTAAAACTCTGAAGATGGGTAGTCCCCTGGAGGTAGCTGCTGCTCTCTCCCTGAGGCCTGGCTCCCTTCTAGTGCACTTCAGGAGCCACCATGTGCAGCTCTGGCAACGCCACTTGAAGATCAGATCTGCGGAGCAATGTTTTCTCTACCAACCCACCTGGCTCAAGAGACAATTACAACATGAAACAACTTTGTTTTGAAAATTGAGTTAAGTAGGAGCACAAAGACACCCTTGAGAAGCAAAGCTGGATTACACTCACTACAGTCCCCTGGGATTTGGCCCACAGACTTACTCTGTATTAGCCCTTTCGATCTTTTGGCAGACACACTCCTGTTGGCTAGTCCTCTGGCAAAGCCAATTGCTACCTCCTCCAAGTACTCAATTGTCCGTGCTTCTGGAGTCTTCACACCTGGCCCTGCGAACAAAAGGGAAGTCTTGAGGAAATGCAGCAGAAGTTATCACTGATGGATGGCGATGCAGAAAACCAAGGATGAGATAGCAACATGATGTTCCTTTGAATTGCTACCACTCTATTCCCCCCTGCCTGGTTGACTTTTCTTGATTATGAGCAATGATGGAAAGGCTCAACAGGCAACTAGATGAAGGCCCCAAGGCATTTAATATCCACGGCCTTACACAGAAATGCCAAAATGCCAACTCCCAAGGGGAGCAGACAGCAGTATGCCACTTAAACATCAACACTACTTTCACAGAGCCACGGAATAGCTTCGGTTGGAAGGGGACATGGGAGACCATCTGGTCTGACCCACTGCTCAAAGCAGGGCCACGTTCAAAGTTAAATCCAACTCTGGAATTAGATCAGGTTGCTCAGGGCCATGTTCTGCCAGTCTCTGAACACCTCCAAGGATGGACGTCCCATCACCTCTCTGGATCCCTGTTTCAGTGCCTGACCATCTTGTTGCAAATTGTGCCCTTTATTCCTCAACCTTTTACTTTGCATAATTGCAGGCACCCCTGTATCTCAACAGAACTTAAGCGTTCTGCCTCCCCTCCCTCTTGTTGCACCTCTCCTTTCTTATGTGGTACACTAAGCCTGCGCAAGTAAGTTGTACCAACACTGTTGCTACTAAAGATACAGACAAGTGTTATGAAGCACTGTGTCCCTGAAAATTACCCGTACCGGAGCTGACGTCCAATGAAACCTCAACCTTTGACCTCAGGTGCAGGGAATCTCTCACTTGCTTTAGCTCATGCCACACTCAGCAACACCTAGCCAGGCTCCAGGTGATGTGCCATCCATCTTGTGGCCCACCTGTGCTAACTTAAAGCTGTCCCACAAACAGTGAAGCAAGCTACCACAAAATGAGTTTTAGCAATCCCCGAGGGTGGGTTGCAAAATTTGCGAGCACAGGACTTGTATCATCAGTAGAGGAGGACACAGTATAGGGCCAAAAAGGCAGTTGTGTAAAGTTGCTGGAGGCAAATACAATGAGTCATTAATGAAAGAGCAATGCCCAGCGATTCTGCACAGGGCCGCCAGCTAAATGTGCAGCCTTGGGCTGCCTCTGAACTAGCAGAACAAACCTAATGAGGTTACAAGTCTGTACCCTTACAGCTGGACAACCTCATGAACCTTCACTATAAGCTGCTCCAACCACACCCAGACGGTGCACAGAGCCTTCAGATCTAAGAAAACACCACAGCGGACAACGACTCCCTGAGAGAGGAGACAGTCAAAGAACAAAAACAAAACAGAAACCCCCTCCTCTTTCACCTCCCGCTACTCTCTTCAACTTTAAGGTTTCACCTCTCTTCTCATAACGACCTTAGAGCACATACTCAGCAGACCCCAGATACTGCTGCCTGCTGGAGGGTCTCTCAGCAAGAAGCAAATAAAGGAGCACGTACATGTTAACCAGATCATGAAAGCTCACTGTTAAGAAGTCTCACTCATACCCCGGCAGTGTGTCAGAGCCAGTCTAGAGGAAAGCAGTCCAAACAAAACAACATATTTCATTTTACAGGCAGCTCAGAAAACTTGACCCAGAGCTGCTGCATAATCTACATTTCAGCAACACCCAGGGGATATTAGAGAATTTACTGGAAATTTGAGAGCATTTGGGACATCTGAGCTCAAACCTTACCAGCTTCCAAATTCTCTTCCCTCCACTTCAAGGCAACATGTCTGACACCTTCAGCTTTAGTGACCTGATGTGCTACAACATGCGAATACCTGATTTCCCCTTTCCATTAGCTTGGGTGTTCAACACCAACAAGCGCTGGACTTTGATACTACGACTGAAGAAAAGAGCTGTTTATTTGTAAGTCTGAGCTATAAGAACTATTCAGGCAAGGTGGTCAAACCCACATACGTGGGTTAACTTTACTTGCGGTTACCTCTCAACATTTTGTAGTGTCCTAACCCAGGAGCTCCAAGCTGTCAACTCACATCTGCTTTCTTATATAAAAGGCACACGCCAGAATTTGCTTTGGGCTCAGTAGTAAATAGATCAAGAGAGTGCTGTAGAGCTCCCTACTGAAGGAGAACTGATTGCACCCCATGAAATTGCTTCTTGATTAATGCCGTCTCTCTCCTTCAAAGCTTTCTATAATCAGTTAAAGCATCACCCCAGTTAAAGCTGCTTTTGCCCAGACATTGAGAATGAAAATGAGAATATGCAGCAGGAAGCCTTCTGGCACTGGCTGCTATTTGAAAGAACAAGGAATGCCTCTAATGCTTGCATATAATTTGTTTTTTTGTGTTTCTCCTATGTGCTTATCTGGTCTGAGCTCTTCAGAAAGTTCAGGTTTCCTTTAAGCAAACCAGTGTAATCATTAGTATAAAAAGCCACACTGGCTGGCTCTTAAAAGGTAATTCACATTTAAGCCACTACACAGTAGTAAAGTTTACTCAGCCGATTTTAACTCAAGCCTGGGTACCAGTGATCCATTTTACAAGCAAGAATACAGCTAAGGACATCTCATCCAGCTGAACACTGGCATGTGAGACAGAACAGACACAGGGCCTTCCCTTGCATTTCTCAGGGTAGGCAGCAGCACCTTTCCTTTTTGTTTATTTTCTCCAACTTCAGGAGCTAAGGACTACCGGGGTACTCTGGCCATGCTCTGCCTGGGGAAACAAAGCTCAGCACAGCGCAACTGCATGGCAGTACCAGCTGGCACAGTGGTTTCCATTCTAACTCCTGGCTGCAGCTGCTCAGACCTTTCAGAGGAGGCTGCGGAGGGTTTGCCCCTCCATTTAGTGACCTTCCAAGAAAACTCCTCTAGTGAAAGAACAGCAGAAGCAAGAAGTCATTCCCTAGCCTGCTCAGCACTTGGAAGTGCAATTTGGTCTGCAGTTTGTAAGGAATTTCTGCACCTGGCTTAAAGTCAGTTGGCAATTCAGAGCACCTAAGCCAAGCAGCTGGCTTTTTCTCAGGATCTTGTCACAGAGATTAACATCTGCAGGCTGCATAAACGTAGGCATGTCATCTATTCTCCTTTCATTATAGGTTGCAATCTGTCCCTCTGACATGATAAATGAGGAATGCAGGTTCTTATCTGTATAATTAGCTTATGCAAGAGAGCCAGCAGGCCTGCCCTCTATGCTAACCTTTCCCCATTCACTTTGCTTTAGCAGGAGCCTGACATTTCAAGGTCCCCGTGCACACACCTCTATGGTGGGAACGGAGAGTGCACTGCAGAGCATAGTAAGGACTTTGTGGTCCATATGCTTTGCCCCCACTAGACTGATGGCTGCACCAACGGCTTCTCCACCCATTTCAGCAAGGTGGAGCGGTTAACTGACAGACAGCAGATCAAGCAACTGTGAGGCATTGTGTCTGACCTAGTGGGTCCACCAGCTGGTCAACCAGACCCATCTTCTTCGCTCTGTCAGCACGGATGTTCCTTCCAGTCAGCATCATATCAAAGGCAGCAGGAAGTCCCACCTGGAAGGGCAGAAAGGGGATTTCAGAATGGGAGCATGCCATGCAGCACAAGGGGCTACCAAGTGAAGTTTTTCTCCCACTTACCATCTTTGGCAGCCTCTGAGTAGCCCCTGCCCCTGGCAGGAGACCCAGTAACACTTCAGGTGTTCCCAAGATTGTTTTCTTGTCCTTTGTCGCTATTCTGTAGTGGCAGGCGATGGCAACCTTAAAAAAGGAAGAGAAAACTAAAGGTTTCCCCGTGAAAGACCACAGAAGAACCGGGCATCCATCACAAAGGTCTCTTCTACACACTGCCTCAACCTTCTTCCCGACTCTACCCCAATTCCCTAATTCAACTGCCCAAATTCCCTCTGCGCTCACTGATGGCTTCTTCCCGGAAGAGAAGCGCACACAGGGTAGAAGATAGCAAGCAGTTATGACATGAACATGAAACTACCAAACTGAGCCAAGCTATTTTTAAACCTCATCTACACTATCAAGGGCTAAATTCATTCACTACACTAAGAGCACGGTCCCATTTACAGATCAGCCATGATACTTGGTTTATCACTGGATCACCAAGTCCAGATCTGCCACCACAGTGCTTGTAAAAAGCTGCGACTGCTTGAGAAATCAGTACGCAACTGAAGTGACTCCATTCCCACAAGGTTATTCCGTTTTAGGAACAACTTTGCTCCAGGAATTACCACACAGTCTTTCAGTTTACAAAATCCTAACCGGAGATCACAAAGCAAATACTGCACCCAGCCGAAGGGGCAAGTGACAGTGCAGAGCACGTGGGCCAGGGTGGAGCCTGGCCAGGTTCCCCACACTCATTCCTCTCGCAACAACCTTTAAAAGAACAGAAGTTGCTGGGATACGAGACTCAGTTCATCCGAAAAGCAGCAATTTCCAGCCTGGACTCTGACAGCAGCATTTATCCAGATCCAATGCCTGCTGGAAACAGCCGGTTTTCCCTGGGACACTCTCATCTAAATATTAGCCTGGCCCACACAGACTCGTATTTGATTAGCTGTCTTTCAAGAGAAGCAGAGAAATTAGCATGGCAGAGCCCTAAGGCACAACCAAGCCATTAACTTGCCACAAACTCATTTGAATGGATGTAATAAACCACGCCAGGTCTCAAATCCCTCTCACACTAAGTAGTCCTGCAGGCATCGTTTGGACAGTTTAGAGAACCAGCGCTATCAACTCCCACTGCTGCTTGTCAGACCCAGAATTGTTCAATACCTCCAGTCCTCCTCCCAAGCAGGAGCCACTGATGGCAGCAACTATGGGCTTTGGAGATTGCTCAATTTTTTCTAGCATCTTCTGTCCTTCCTGAGAGAGCTGAGTCACTTCCTGAGAAGTCTTGCAGGCTTCAATCATGCTGCAGTGAGGCAGAAAGGCTGATCAGAATTGGAAAAGCACTGAGAAAACAGCAGTAAAATGAAGAGCGCTTCAAGCATTTCGTTCCCCTTTTCCCACAAAGCTCCTGTGACTGACAGACAGGCAGGCAAGAGCTATTTAGTTCCCCAGTCTTAGATGAACAGACAACACAGGAAGACTACTAAATTCAGTGGGTTAAGTCACTGCATGCTGACACTGGGCTGCGCCTGCAGGCAGTGAATGAGTTTCCTTGTTTCAGAGCTTTGAAAGCCTTTGGGGGAAAGGAGGAAGGGTCATAGGAAGCCTCAAAGCACTTGCCAGGAAGGGTGGAGGGGAAAGCCCAGGATCACTTTTTAGAGGAGCAGATGGCCAGTGCTCTGATGTTGCACTCCGCCAGTTAGAGACTCCCTGTGCCAATGATTCTCACGGAGGCTAGCAGCGTTTGCCAGGCAGGCGCAATTCAGGAGGCTTGTACCGTTGAGACCAGCAGACACCTCTTAAACACAGCCTGTCCTTTTGCTCTGCTTACCAGCTCTAGCTACTGCCTCCTTCCCACCACAACACACATCAAGTCTCTGCCCCTGAATAAAGCCAGCCAAAAAGGTAATAAGGTTTTGAAGGGCCTGCTTGTAATTCGCCGTCTTTCCTCAGAGCCTTCTGGCTTTTAATGTCTTTAAACAACTATTCTGTCCTGCCCGATGTCAGGACTAGGAGCCAATGGCACTCCACGCCCCAGTGAGAGCACCCACACAGGTCGTCCCACACCCTGCATAAGCTACCCACACTGAATCGCCTGGGAGGCTGCTCGGATGCTCCATGTGGCAGAGCACCAAATCCTGCCTAATCAAGGGGCCACGTTGGCAGACTGCCAGGCACTCAAACCCAGCTTAAATGAAGTCCTGCATGTAAATTATCTGCTCTTGTTGCATTCCAGACCAAAGGACAATGCTCACCCTGGAGCCAGGAAGGGTTTTCTTGGCTGCACCCCAGCACGTAGGAAGGAGTGACCAAGTGTTACAGCCAAACGGGGTTTAATGACTAGCCATGTTCCTCTTTATCAAGGTCCTAACTTCATTTGAGCAAGCTAGGCATCCTGGGCTCAAAGATTTCATTCCCAGCCTCTGCCTCATCCCTGGGGGGATGTCAGTGACAAACTGCTCAGACAAACTGGCCCTGGATGCTGGACTTCAGAGAAAGCTCCAGCAGCGTAACTTCTAAGGCCCCCATACTTACTCGATATCTGCTCCAGCAATGAAAGAGCCTGGCTTGGAAGAGATGAGGACGGCACTTTTGACTGCTTCATTGGCCCAGATCTCATTCATTACATCAGTAAACTCTGAGTTCAATTGTCTGGATAGAGTGTTCACCTGAAGGCAGCAAATAACCATTGTCAATAGGGAGCCCAGTAGACAGTGAAGTTTAACTTCTGATTAAGTACTGGACTCAATCATCATATCATCAGAAAACTTACACAGAAGACAGACTGACAACAAAAAGCCAAAGCCAACAGTAGGTCTAAAGAGATTTTCCAAGCCCGTAGGAGCAGCAGCTCTACAGCCTTTCAAGATTTGCCTTCTGAAAAGTAAAGGACTTAGACCATCCAGGGATCCGCCCAACAGCCAGACCATCGCTTGGCACAACTGTAACGCTTCTGGGGCGCTTGAATCGAGCCCAGATTTGCTATAAAAGTCAGTTCATCTTGTGTCATAATACAGCAAGAGAAAAAACCTCCAAGATGAAACTCTGCAGCAGATCAAGTCATCTGTTATTAAGAAGTTCCTCCTTAACCGCACCGACAGTGGGTTTGTGACCTCAGACACAGGTTTTATGAGCTTCTAAGCTGTTTTTTTTTCCCCTATATAACAGACACTCTCCTTAGCCATCTTGGATCCAAGAACTTAATAAGATTTAGCGGTATCTTGTGCCAGTGAGAGAGAGAAAAGTTAGCTTAGTACATCCAAAATATTTCCACGAGGCATTTTGAGATATCTCATTAAACGCCCAAATGCTCGTTCTCCTATTTCTACTTTGCTCACAACTTTGAAAGGCTGAAGGTTAGGAAAGTTCTTAGTCTTAAATTGGAATTTTCAGTGCCTTCTCCGTACAACTGCTGTTCCTGTCATTTCCACTGATATGCCTATTAACCACAGCCAGCTAAAACAGTACCTTTGAATTTGGTGTGTTGAAGCGTACAACAGCGACATCTCCTTTGATATCATAGCTAACGTGGGTTCTGGCTGGAAACAAAGAGAAATGTGTTATCAGCTTATGCTCGGTGAATTTTAAGAAGGAAAATGAACTCACATAGAAAAGCTTTACACTTACTCTGAAGAGCACTGGAGGTGGAGATGTTACGGCAAGCATAACCTAAAGAAAAGACGTTGTAGATGTTAAAGAAATTCTCAGCAGTCTCAGCTTAACTCTCCTTTATTAATGCATCCTCCCATCTTCCCTCATCTGCCGAGTACAGCACTTTGGAAAGTCCTGAGTATGAGCCAGTTCCTTCTCTCACTGCTTGACCTGTGCCACCACCAGAGTACAGCAGACTCCATGCTATTGAAGTGACCTTCACAGCACAGATTCCACACCGCAGCTTCCAACACCAGCAATGCCAAACTGAGGGCAAAAAGCCCGCAAATCAAAGCCTTCTTCCCAAAGAGCTAAGAGACGAAGCAGGCGGCACACAGGGGTGTTTTGCCTTTAGTATGCACAGTTCAACACTTCTTCACACACTAAACCAGAGACCTTGCTGCACTTTGGAGGGTTTCAAGCCTGCAAGTTAACTTCTCTGCAAATCAAACATAACTGCCCTAGAATATTTCTGCAAAAACACACTCTTGTGCCAGGGAACAGTGCCACCCCAAGTATTACTTCACAGATCTCAGGGTATACATCTGGTGAGCCACAAAAAGAGCACACAAAATATTTATTCTCGCTTCCACCTATCAACAAAATACTCGATCCATCTCTACTAATTACACATGGAACGACCTAGACAAACCTGTCGTGTTTCAAAGCACTCAGAAAACTCAGACCACAGTATGAAAAAGTTCTGTCCACAAGTGAAAAGCCACTTTTCTGACTCATAAATCCCAGATCTCCTTTTTCTGCTGAGAAATTGTATTTGGCCTGATGATCCCTCTACACCAATGAATCTCAGTTCTACTCAGGCAACCTTGATCTTGACCGAGAGGATCCTCTAACGCAGATCTAGGCTGAATCCCCGCCAAAGCTGCTCTAAGTCTGAAATCTAGTAAAAACGTTACTTCTGAAGCACCATATGCACATCTATCGACTGGAACACAGCCATTTAGCTAGGGGAGGTTTACTGCTCAACGCTGGTAAAGTGTTCAGGAATGAAACATCCCCATGCCCAGCAGAAAGAAGGCAGAAAAATCCAGTATAGGGTGAACAAACTCAATACCTCAGCCTGCACCTCACCAACAGGTGCTTCCCACTCCCCGCAGCCCCATGACACAGGCTCAGGGCTAAAGCTCCGCTGCACTTTGTCCCTCTTTCCACTTTGTCCCCGGTGCTGGCAGCAGCGACTGACCTTTGCGCTCCATTCCCCGAGCCCAGGATACACGGTGCGACTCTGTGGGGATGGAAATTCAGTGTCAGTCTGTCCCAGCAGATGGGTTTGTGTGCGCGTGTGTGTGTCATGTGCCCACAACACCATTTTATAAACAAAGAGCGAACTGGTTTCCACTCCAAAGCTACTTTAAAGTATTTTTGGACTAGGACAGTAACCAGATTGTGATTGCTGTAGCCAACATTAATTTCCCTAAACTTTTTGTGTTGGGATGCGGGAAGGTAAGCAGCACATCGCTCTCCAACGCTTACTGAGAGCAAAGCACTGACTATGTAGTAAAAACTACATCACATACAAAACACACAATCTCAATTAAAAATAAAAAGTGAATAGATTAATTAACTTTTTTCTCTCTCCATGGTCTAACAGGCTTTCCTCTTTCGTATCCATTTCCAAACAGACTGCTTCCATGAAAACCTTGAATGCCACTTTGCCTTTCAGTTCTAGCAAAACAAAAGATATGAGGTAGGAAAAAAAAAAACCAAACCAAGGGCACAACCGAACAAATCTCACATTTTAATATAAACTCTTTTGGGAAAGATACTGTCATTAAAGTAACAGCTGCTTAATACTTGAGTAAGGTTTTTTTAGCCTGACAGTATTTTATTTTAGAGCCCAGAATACTTTTGGAAAACATGTCTAAAACTAAAAGCTCATTTACTTGGTCACGGTCACAGCACATCTGCTCTAGGCGTCGATTCATTCAGCAGTACAATGGTAACTTGCCAAGATCGGAGCCAGAAAAATCCTCCTTCAAAATACTGAAGAAAGCAGCAGCAAGCCAGATGTACGCTTCTGCCATTTCACTAACATTCACTCTAGAATTAAAAGCCTTGAATATCGATTCCTTTTTCACTATGTCACTCACTCCAATTAAAAGACCATCTAGAGACAGGGACACCAACACTTCAGCCAGTTGCTCTCACGGCTTCACCGAGAGGTTGAATGCAGCAAAGAATGGAGAACACCCCTTCCACACAGTCTAGCTGGGACCTGCTTCTTCCCACTTTTTCTCTTCTCTGTTATTTCCCCGGCTGCTTCCCTGTCCAGCACTTCCCCTTCCCGCCCTTCCACTCACCCAGACGCAGCATGCCACTTGAAGTGGGAACAGCAACCGTGGATGGTTCAGGAGAAAAGCCTTCTTGCAGTCCTGGACCAAGTCAAGCACCACCAGAGCGAACCAGCTGCAGCTCAGGACAACAACCGCCCACGCTTTCGGCCTGTACCTGCGGGCTGATGGCACGGAGCGCCGAACTGCGAGACGGGAAACTTTTGACAAAGCGAGCTTTCCTATCCCCTCTGGGAACCTGCTAGCACACGGCATGTGGCTCAGCAGGTACGGCCAGCTCTCAAGCTCACGCTGCCTTCTGCCTGCTCGCTGCCTTCTGCATGCTTTTTGGCCTGCCCTGGCGAGGTCTGCATCCAATTTAACAAACGCTTTGTTATGGCGGAACAACGTTATTGATTACGGTGAGCGACAGTGTCCTCACAGCAGCTCCAGGACTGTCTGTGATGAAGAATATTGCCAGTTATAACAAGAAGTCCAACCAATGACAGCCTGAGCGCTCGCTGGAGTTACCACAGTTCTGCTCGTTATCGATCGCAGCACCCTGCTCCTGGAGCAACCGGCTCACATACAAACTTGCTGCAACACTGCACGTAAGGCAGGTATTAGGTTTAAACGAAATGCTGCTATATTTCAGGTCGACATCGATACCAGACCCTGAGGCCCTTTGAAGCGCAGAAATAAGAACCAGTTTCCAAAGCCTCTGAGCCTTGCCCTGCGGCCTTCCTAGGGGCACCTGGTGACTCCTCGCTTTGGTAGCTCTGTGAGAAAGCACCACGACCCAGCTCACCGCAGGCACTGCAAACAAACAGGAGCATGCCAAGGCCTTGCCTGGGTCAGCAGATCGCAAGGGAGCATTAGGCAACGGCCAGAGGCACTTGCATACCAAAATAAAGGCAGATGGAGACACAAACATGCCTGGGGGCATTCTCCCCACCCACCCAGGGACACCCTCATCCCGCGGATACACCTGCGTGCCTGGAGGACAGCCCCAGGATCCAGACATCCAAGGACATGGGGGGACCCCCCCCCCAGGTATACACACAGGGGCATCGGGGACATGCACACGTGTAAGGACACAGGGACACCCTCTCCCTGTGATCAGCTCACGTGCCGAGGACAATCGTGCCTGGAGGGTCCCCACGCAGGGTCACAGGGACACACACCCCCCCCTGCCCCGAGCCATACAGATTCCCAAAATATACCCACGTGCAAGGACACGGGGACCGTGGCCGGGCACACGAAGGCCAGCCTGCCTCGCGGACTGGTGCTGGAGGATGTCCCCCGTGGGGGCACACGCACACCCCCCCAGGACACGGAGGCACGAATCCCTGCTGTGGGGAAACCTTTGGCGGCGGGGAGCGGGGTAGGGACATACCACGGATCCCCCTGCGCGATTCACAGGCCGTGGGGACAACACTCTCGCCCAGGAGACACATACACAGGCAGGAACACCTCCACGGCGGCAGCCCCCACCCCACAGCTCCCCCGGGGGACACGCACCCCGTTCCTCACAGACCCTCACGCTGACACGTATACCTCAGCCTACCCCACCCGGTGACACCCCCCACCCCAGCGCCACCCTCCCGCGTGGGCACACCACCCTCACAGCTCCACCGCGGGGCCACCCTCAGGCGTGCCCCCCCTCCCGCCTCAGCCAAACTCCGTCCCTCACACAGCCCCCCGCCCCCCAGCGCCACCCTCACGCGTGGGCACACCGCCCGGGACACGCTTACGCGAGGA
>WAAD01041921.1:0-20084 GCA_013389945.1 Fregata magnificens | reverse complement strand
GGTTGTAGCTTGTGTGCGCTGTGGGTACGCGGGGTGGGTGTGTAGCCTGTGAGTGTGCGTTGGAAGGGTGTTGAGGGGTGTACGAGGGTCAGAGATGTTGTGTGTGTGTGGAGAGGGGAAGGGGAGCGGGGGCCGTTGGGGGAGCAGGGCAGGTGCTGCAGGCTCTGGAAGGAGCTTTGGCTGGATTGATTTGTGTGTGTGTGGAGGGGTGTCTCATTGGGGTGCCCGGGGAGCAGCTGACTTCGGAAAATGTGGGGATACAGGGGGGGAGGGAAATGTGGGGATATGGGGCGGGGACGAGGCCAGTTAGATCGGCGGGCACGTTGTGGGGGGGGCAGCTGTGCAGCGTGCAAGGCATGGGGCTGGTTTGGGTACTTATATTGTCAGTTGGGCAGGGAAGATTTGGAGAAAAGTTTCAATCGGGTATGGGGAGAGAGTTTGGCACAGATGGAGGAAGAGCACTGTTGCAGAGAGGCAATACAGAGAAAGATGCCAGGGAGGAGGAGGTCTGTTTTCTGGACCTTTACTGACGTGAGGAGCCTAGGTTTGGTTTGTGGGATGCCAGCGTAGCTGGAGCGGGCTGAGGAATGAGGAATGCTGCGTGGCGTGTCACAGGTGCGGAGCTGTAGGGCATGAGATGTAAACATGGAATGGGGTGGCTGGCAGCTTGCGCTGGGTTTTGAGAAGCTGTAGAGAGCTGTGATACCTGAGTGAGCTGGGCTTGGGGCTGCAAGTGTTCCTCTAACACTCTAGGGAAAATGTGTATATTTGGGAGGGAGAGTGCTCTTAGCTTTAATGCTGAAAGCGTGACAGGATAAGCTGAATGTTGCTGTGAAGCAGCCAAAGAGCTGGAGCTGCGGGGACCATTTTTTTGCCCTGGGCAATAAAACCTGCAGATGAGGATTTGTTTGTAGGGAAACCCTGTTTTGGAATGAGCTTTGGGAAAGCTACAGAGGAAGTTTTTGGGGTAGTGGATGCCATCTTGTTCTGCTTCCCATGGGGATATGCAATGGAAGTTTCTGAGGTTAGCATCAACAGTTAAAACGATGGGTAGTGGCACGAAATTGTGCCAAGGAGAGCGCATCAGGAGAGTCACGCTGGCAGCGAGATTGGCTGGGCACTGGGACAATTTTCCAGCGGGGAAGCGGCGGAACTGTTATTGGGAGGGGAATCAAAAACTGCGCTGGCTGCTGTTTGTACAGCGCTGGGTCACTGGGGAGATAAGTATTTATTTACAGGAACATTTGCAGGCCACAGTCATAAGCCAGACTCCTCGTGTGTTAGATGCTGTTCAAAAAGTGTAATAGGAAGTAATTTTCTGTGCTGCTGCCCTTGGAGCGTCTTCTGTTTCTTCGCTTTTTTGGCTCTGTGTGAAGCAGGCAGATCACTTACCTTGAAATTGTTCCGAATAGACCAGATTGGACTAATATCAGTCTTTCTCCACCTCTCTAGATATCAAAATGAGTTCCATGCTGACCCATGCCATCAGAAACCTCCCTTCTTCCTCAGCATGGGCTGCCAGGGTCTGTAAGTATCTTTACATTTATTGAAAGCTTGAATCGGTAGGTCATAAAGCTCTGGTTTAAAAGCGTTGGGTTTGGAATGGATGCTTGTATCTGAATCTCTGTTCCGTTGTCATCTTAAAAAAGATGACAATGATTTTTTTTAAAATAACCAATTCCATTGTTGCCATATTTGTCCCTTCCCACATCAGATGTGGGAGGAATCTCATGTTAACGGGTAGTATGAACTGTGTTGTTTTTATGAACAGAGTAAACTAAAAAATATCTCACAGATGGTGAGACAGGTGTGGTTGTCTTGCTATGATGTTATCTTATTTTTTTAACAGTTCTGACAGAAACTAGAAATGCTGTTAATATGTCAGGTTTGACAGACCCTATTTTTTTGTTTCTTGTTTTTCAGTTGTTCGATCACTCAGCTGCTCTTCACACTTACAAGCCGCAGGTAAAGTGAAAACACCAGGAATCTCAGTGGGTCTGTGCTATTGAAGGCTGTTTTTGAAGCCGCCTCCCTTTTCCAGAGTCTCATTCGACATAAATCTCAGAAACGCAGTGCAGACAGCTTTAGTTTGAGTGCCCCGCAAAGGTTGCAAACAAGTGAAACTACAGGCAAACCACTGTTGGCAGCAGAGTCCTCTCAACCTCTGCATGCCCCTTGCTCCCAGCAGCTATGCCCAGTCCAGAGCTCACGCCCCATCGTCACCTGATAGATTGCTATTTCTAGAACCTAAACGGAGAGGCTAAGCTCGGGGTTTATAAGCTGTCTGGGCATAACCAGCTCGCTTACCCAGAGGGGAGGGGATTGTCCCCAACAAGGAGAAGCTTGTGGAATTAGCTCTGAAGTCCAGCGAGACCAGTAAGAGGCTCAGATCTCAGTGGAGCCGAGTTACGTGGGTTTTTAGCTGTGGCCCTTAGTGAGCATTCAGGGTGATCTGGCGTTCTGGAATTCATTGTGGGGGGTTGCTCAGGTGACTAATGCTTTGAGCTGCCTGGATTTTGGAAACCGGCCTAGGCAGCAGCTCACCCTCGTCCCCTTGGCTTTGTGCAGAGCGCCTTATATAACCCAAGAGCAGTGCTGGAGTTTCATACTGGTGCTCGCACTTGCTTGAGCACAGTGTTTAGTTGGACTTAATCTGCTCTTATGTGTCTTTGTCCTCTTCCTGCTTGTAAAAGGAGCTGCCCCATGCTGCCGTATATGCTCATTAAGATTTGCAGGCCTGATTGCATTAGGAAATTCTCATTGAACTCTGTTAATCGTCAGTCCAGAAGAGCTCTGACAGTGGCTTGTTGAATGATACTGTATCATGACATGCTTCGTCTCGAACCTGAGATATTTGGACACCTTATGGAGAAGTAGCAAGTTACCCACAGCAACTATATACACTCCTCTTGCTACTGCTTTCCTATGGGAGTGAAAGTTAGTTGACTTCGTGAACTGTGTTTTGATTTACTGTGAATTATCTTGCCTTCACTGTGCAGTAAGAGGACATACATAGGCGGTTGCTGTGAAAGGTGGATTGCTGTTTGCAATCCTTGCTGCTCCCCAAGTGAGAGACCATATGAGATCTTACACAGGTTTTGAATTAGCTCTGCCTCATTCATATTCTAAGCTGTGCAGCAGTTTTAGAGGTGTCTCTTCCAGCAGCATTCTTGTCAGTGGTAACGGAGACTGGGAATTATGTGCCTTTATTCTCAGCTGCGCTGTTGCCTCAGTGGAGCTATAGATGAACCTCTGCTGATGGGGGAAGTACTGAGGTGTTAAATCATTTTTCACAGATCACATAATTAACCAGACAGAGACAAGGTTACAGCCCAGGTGTTGTACCTACTCTGCTTTTGACTTAGGCACCAAAAGAGAACAATTTCCCTAGTTTTCTAGTAGTTTTAACAAAATCTTACTTTAAGCTTGTTGGTATTCTTGTTAACAGTCACTTTTCTCTTAGCAGTCCAGCCTAAGAGTAAGAAGACCTTAGCCAAAAGTGGTGTGAAGAATATCGTCGTGGTAGAGGGCGTCCGTATTCCATTTTTGCAGTCTGGCACCTCGTAAGTATAAAATAACAAGAAAATACAGGCTGACTTGGTTAATAGTATAATCTTTCTGTGCAAAAAGTTGGCTTGCTTGTTCATTTTAATGTAGTTGTTCCAATGTCTAAAAGTACCGAAATGGCAATGAGTTAGACTGCTACAGTTATTCCAGCTTACCTCATGAAAAAACGTGGTTTGAAGAAGATTGCCCACATATATGAATTCTGAGAAGAATGAGGATTTATGCTGCACGTCTAGAGGAGGCTGTTGGTGAATCTCTAGCAGATAAAGCGAAGAGTTTCACAAAACTAGCAGGACAGGTGCAGAGAGAATCTGGTGCAGACTCTTCTCGCTAGCACCAAAATCACAGCTGAATTAGGACCAGACCTAACTCTTAGGATGGATGGGGGATTTCTTTATTCTGTTACTGCTGCTTTTCAAAGTTTTTAGTACAGCGATTGTGTGCTGACCTATACACAGAAGGTCCTCGCAACCTGGGGTATGAAATGTTTGATCATAAATGCAGCGGAGCATTTCTGGTACGTCACCAGTTCTGTGCTGCTGACACGCGCTTACAGTGGTGAAGTAGACATCTGTATCGGTTTCTGATGCTCCTAAGTTTCTGCCTCTTCTTTAAATTCCAGGTATGCGGATCTTATGCCACATGACCTAGCAAGAGCAGCGTTGCAGTAAGTAAACCAAATACTAGAAGGGCCCAGAAAACTCTCTCTTGTTGAACTGCTGGGGTCCCAGTGTTGGTACAGTGGCTTCAACAGATTTGGAAGCCAAGGCTCTAGCTTTGTCTCTGAACGATATGATCCAGGTGCTTCATTTTTCACGGTCCACCACCGCCTTAGTAGGTGGCTCAAGCAGTAGGGTTTACAATAGGCGTGTGTTAAAGTGTATTGTTACACAGAGATTGCATTGTTGTCCTGCTTGACAAATTTTAGTTAATTTGAATTCTAACTGTAGTTTTCTAAATCATAGAATCATTAAGGTTGGAAAAGACCTCTAAGATCATCAAGTCCAACTGTCAACCCAACACCACCATGCCTCCTAAACCATGTCCCAAAGTGCCACGTCTACACATTCTTTGAACGCCTCCAGGGATGATGACTCCACCAGCTCCCTGGGCAGCCTGTTCCAATGCTTGACCACTCTTCAGTAAAGAAATTTTTCCTAATATCCAACCTAAACCTCCCCTGGCACAACTTGAGGCCATTTCCTCTCGTCCTATCGCTGGTTACTTGGGAGAAGAGACCCACACCCACCTCACTACAACCTCCTTTCAGGTAGTTGCAGGGAGCGATAAGGTCTCCCCTCAGCCTCCTCTTCTCCAGGCTAAACAGCCCCAGTTCCCTCAGGCACTCCTCAAAGGACTTGTGCTCCAGACCCTTCACCAGCCTCGTTGCCCTTCTCTGGACCCGCTCCAGCACCTCAGTGTCCTTCTTGTAGTGAGGGGCCCAAAACTGAACACAGTACTCGAGGTGCGGCCTCACCAGTGCCGAGTACAGGGGCACGATCACTTCCCTACTCCTGCTGGTCACACTATTCCTGATACAAGCCAGGATGCCGTTGGCTTTCTTGGCCACCTGGGCACACTGCCGGCTCATGTTCAGCTGGCTGTTGACCAGCACCCCCAGGTCCTTTTCCGCCGGGCAGCTTTCCAGCCACTCTTCCCCAAGCCTGTAGCGTTGCACGGGGTTGTTGTGACCAAAGTGCAGGACCCGACACTTGGCCTTCTTGAACCTCATACAATTGGCATCGGCCCATCGATCCAGCCTATCCAGATCCCTCTGCAGAGCCTTCCTACCCTCGAGCAGATTGACATTGCCACCCAACCTGGTGTCATCTGCAAACTTGCTGAGGGTGCACTCAATCCCCTCATCCAGATCATCGATAAAGATATTAAACAAGGCTGGCCCCAAAACTGAGCCCTAAATACAGAGATCATAGCTGCTGTTGAGGTGTCCTTACAATTCGTGGGAAGAACACTCTGGGCAATGCAGAGATAACTAAGCGGCAACAAGAATAACAAGCTAATTCTGTCATCTTGCCTGTCCCTTCCATTCTGCAGTGATTTGACAAAAGCCGTAGGTCATTAGCAGTGGGTTTGTTTTGTTGAGAAGCAGGGCAAAGTGCTGTTGGAAAGAGAGAAGGCTTTACCAGGGGAGACGGGAGCTTTCAAGGCCCAAGGAAAGATCGTGAGGTTGGGTGCAGTCATGCCAAATCTGAATGCCACATTTAGCCAAGGCAGGCTAATTTGGACGACAGGCAGTGTGTTGGTTGTGCGTGAGGGCTGTGTCCTGGACATTCAGGGCATTTGTGTGCTGCGGAAGAGAAGTTATTAGTTGAGGTGCCTTTAGTTCCATTTTTATGTGGTGCTTTGTAGTGCATGAAACTACATTTGAATCCCACTGGCCTTAAATCACTGCCTGCAATGGGATTTGCTGTGGTGGCATGTTTGTCAAGGTGTTCTGGCAACTTGTGCGGAATGTTTTCTAATGAACTGTGAAAACGCACTGCTCATTTTCTGTGTGTCTTTATTGAAGTTTTACGTGTTCCTACACTGAAGGTGATTGGCTTTGTTCTCTCTTAAGGCCCTCTTCCTTTAATTTTGATGTCAGAATACTCCAAATTGGGGAAGATACTAACAGCCCTTTTGGGGGCGAGGGTGCTGTAGAGTAGTTGCTTTCATGAAATTATGTAATCGTTTATAGTGATATTATCACCATGATCATTTGCAGTCCGTCATCGATTACACTTTTCATTAAGTACGTACGCACACAAGATTTCTTCTGAAGTAGGGGCAGAAGATGTGGCTCCATTGTTGCCTTGTTCTCCAGCCAAGCTGGTGGAAAGAGGATGTTTGAGGACTGTGACAAGGTTATTGCTTACATGGTGCAAATTCTGTTTTGATCTTCTCCTTAGGGGGTTGCTGAACCGGACCAGTGTCCCGAGGGATGTTGTTGATTACATTGTTTATGGCACAGTTATCCAAGAGGTGAAAACGAGTAATGTTGCCAGAGAGGTGGGTTACGTGCAGCATTTCCCCTGTGAGTCTGATTTCTGCAACTACTATGAAGATGACAAACACCTGCAAAAAAAAAAAAAAAAATTCCAGTATTATGGTTTATTTAAACGTGATTTGAGAGTATGAACTAGTTGTGCAGTGTTGTCTGTCAAATAATTGTATGGGACTCTGCCTCCTCTTGAAATCTGCCATAGATCAAGTGCATTTTAATGCTTTGAAGCCTCTGCTTGATTCTTCCCTGAAAGGGAAGCTTTCGTTAACGATTGCTGATCGCTCAGCTCTAACTACCGGTTAGACTCAAATGCTGGCTTCTCCGAAGTACTTGAGAGGACCAGAGCATGCTGTGATAGATTGCTTTACTGTGGTATTTATTTATTTTAGTTGGCTGATCAGATGCAGCTTTTGAATGGTTTGAAACGGAGTAGCTTAGCTGCCCTTTTTTCTGGCAGTCAGAAAACACAATTCGCGTATTATACGCAGAAAGAAGCTGGTCCACTGAAGTAATGTTACAGAGGCAGCATGTGATTTTCTGTAACCTGGAGCCTCTGCTGCTGTTCTCTGCAACTGGGCAAAACCATGACGTAACCTGGGCTGGAAAGCCTTAGCAGGTTATGAGGCTCTCCGGTTCCATCGGCAGTTTTAGCCCTGTGTATGCAAATACTTGCTTTGGTCACCTGCCAGTCAGATGAGGCTGCGGTGTAATTTTAACTCAGGAACAACTGTTGAACCTTGAACTAGTTGGCCACATCTCAACTAGGGAAGGTCTTGCTGTGAGCAGTTCTCCCGTGACTGGAGGCCGTGCTCTCAGCTGGGTCAAATGAGGCGCTGCATTCTGAACTGCAGGAAATGTTTTCTGTTCTGTGTAAAGCAAGTCACTGTGCCTCATACTGAGGGGTCTAAATAATTCCTTTCGCGTGCCACCTTTGCAAGTAAGGTGAAGCAAAGATGATGTCGAGTAGTCGGAAGCTCTTTTGAAATTGTGAGATGTGTGATTAGTTTGTCCCTTTATTAATGGGGGGCCAGTGATTGTCCGCATAACACGATTGAGAGCCCTGGCAGCTGGGCAGCTGCCTCTCCTCCTGTTCCCAGAGTCCGGGGAGGGGAAGAGCTGCTGCAGTAATTGGCTGAATGAAAACTCGATCTACTTGTTTTCAGCCTAGTCAGCAAAGGTGTGTTGCTGGGCAGAAGGTAGCTCTGACCCTGTGGAGCAAAAGGTGTGGGTTTTAACAGTCGTTCTTTGTTGCTCATAGGCTGCCTTGGGAGCGGGTTTCTCTGACAAAACTCCAGCCCATACCGTCACCATGGCTTGCATTTCTTCAAACCAGGCTATGACCACAGGTATGTCAGCTGGAAGAACAAGCTGTGGGTTTGAGAAGGAGCTTAGCAACTCCTCTACATCCCTCATCTAACTCGCACTGCTTAGTGAATATAAGTAAGCATCTGAAGAAATTCTGGAATGGAAGGAAAGTTTTCAAACCAACAAAATATAATACAAATCAAGTGTCTGCTGTAGACCTGCCAGCAGCTGGACGCCCTTTGCATTCAGCAATAGTCTCTGCTCAGTGTCCACGTTAGCTTGGGAGGTAAAGACTACGTCGTGATAAGGAAGTTGGTACCTTTCAGGCTACTTTTGTCTTTGACTTAGCCTAAACAGAGCAAAAATATTGAGACCCGGTTACTGTCCTGAATCACTGGGGATATTCTTCTTCCAACTGGTGTGTATGACAAAGAGAAGTGGAAGCAAAGTTACAAAACTAGTATGATTCAGAAGATGTCTGTTGAACCTGCTCAGTCTCTGCTAAGCATGTGTTGTATAACTCGGCCAAAGCCAGAGGCTGGAAAAGGGAATAAAATATAGTTGTATCCAAGGCACTAACGGGGTAAGTGTCACTTCTCCCCACAGCTCTCATGGGAAACTCTGTCTCGTTCTGCAGGCGTGGGTATGATTGCAGCTGGACAGTGCGATGTCGTCGTAGCCGGGGGTGTGGAGTTAATGTCAGATGTTCCCATTCGTCACAGTAGGAAGATGAGGAAGACTATGCTGACTCTTAACCGAGCCAAGACCTTGGGCCAAAAGCTCTCCCTGATTTCCAAAATTCGCCCTGACTACTTTACTCCTGAGGTAATTTTTTTTCAGGCATTTAGATATTTAAGCTAAACTGTTGTATAAGGAGGTGTAAAACAAGTTGGCTTAGGTAATTTTTTTAGCCTCAATGGAGAGGATTTAAAAAGGGTAAGGTGGCTGCCTGTGACTCGCCTTTATTGGATCTTTGTCCTGCATCTATTCATGCATCTTATAGCATTCGTGACTCTCTGCTTTGTCTTCTTACATGTTGGTCTTCAGCAAACCTAACTTATTTCAAAACCTCCCTCTCCTTCTGCAACTCCTAGACAAACTGTGCTGGAGACTACAAAAGTAGACGCTTTTTCCCATAAATATAAAACTTATGCAAAGGTCCTAAAGGGTCAGAAGAATTTTTGTTTCCTAGATAATAGAAGTAATGTGCTTAATATTGGAGAGGAGTATCCTCAGTATATTAATGTAGTTGTTTGATTAATGCATTTTAAATATGCCTTGTGGCTACTGCTCCCAGCCACATCCTGCCAGGTGCTGAATGTGTTCAGCTCCCATGTTTGGGCCCTGATGAGAATCGGCGGTCTGCTGGTTAATGTCAGGAGCCTGCTGTAGAGGGAGCCACTCTTCTCCGTCTTGGAGGTGGAGATGGGAAGGAAAAGCACTTCCCTCCTTCCCACCTCCGAGCTCTTCAGAAGAAAACTGTGTGCGTCTTGTGCCGCTGCTGGCTGCCTTTAGCGTGAGCACAGCGAAGCACAGTGTGCGTACAGCAGAGATGAGATCCAAAGTCCAAATAAGATATGAAAATCGCAGACTTAAATGCATGCAGGGATTTCCTGTGTGCTGCTGGAAGAACAAAAGCTAAGCTCAACTCACTTGCTGTCTCTGGTTTTGCTTGAGGAGGTGTTTGACAAGGAGTTTTAAGGTCCCAGGACGTGTTGTTTCACCTTGGCCCAAAAAGTCCTTCATAGGGGAGTCCTTGTTAAATGGGCAAGGCAGCTGCTCTTTGTCTGCATGTGCAAATCCAATGCAGTTCTCGAACTCCTGGAGTAAGCAGCAGTCTGGATCTCACTTTTATCCATTTTTTTCCAAAATCTTTGAAAGTGATGGTTCCACTAATGCGTTTGACCAAGTCGCTTCTGGTGTGGTTACCATGTGTTAATTGCATAGCTGTAGTATTAAACTGCTCTACTTCATAAATGGAAGGGTCTCACTGGCTGACTGTGCAGGGCTTAACCAACTTCTGAAGTTCATGTAACTGCCCAGGGTTTATGGGTGCTGACTGTATTTTTCTGTTTTGTAGCTCCCAGCTGTGGCAGAGTTCTCCACCAGCGAGACTATGGGGCACTCTGCTGATCGTTTGGCTGCTGCCTTTGCCGTGTCCCGTTTGGAGCAAGATGAGTATGCCCTCCGTTCACACACACTAGCCAAGAAAGCCCAGGACGGAGGCTTGCTACTTGATGTGGTACCCTTCAAAGTGCCAGGTAAAAGTGCATGTGTTTCATTGCTAGCATGCAGTAGTTCAATAAATAAATACTTTATTTAGAAAAGCAGGGGAAGTACTGGGGTCAGATTCGTAATGTTCTGTGTATCCGATACAGATTTTAACTCTTTGATATGCTGTCTGTTTCTCCCTGGAAAACTACTGACATAGGAGCATGTTTCTAAACATGCATATCTAAATACATAAACGTATCCTTGCGTATCTAAATTTTGTCACACCCACCTGGTATCCATGCTAATGTGATGATAGAGTGAGGAAAACCAGAATGGTTGGAGCAAGAATCCCCCTGCTCTTCTGGTCAGGCAAGAGAACCCATTTTTATACCCCAAGCTATTAACAACAAATAGAAAGCCTAATAAAATCCTGTTCTGATAAATCAGGTGCTGGATAGGAAGAGCTGAAATGTGATCCGCTTGGCAGACTCCAGTTCACGAGGCCTCACAGTTATTCCTCAGATATGAAACAGCTCGGGGAGAAACTTTAAGTTGTCCTTGCTGTGGCCTGATTTCCACCCTCATCCTCCATCAGCCAGTGGACATGCTTTGGTGTAGCTATTAATTTTGGGCACTTTACTCTGTAGTTAGTTTCCTAGAGAGGCCTTACTTTTATAGATCCACAGTTACATATAGTTTTCATACTAAAATTGGTACTCTTTGTTAACTGGCTTACTTAAGGAGTCAGTATCATTGAAGATACATATATTTGGTTCTTCCCAGTGCTCTTACTTCTTCAAAACTTGGCGCATAAGCGTGTACCAATTTAGGCTCAGTTGTCCAATTTGGGCTTTATAATCTGAATTTAAATTCTTTTATCAACTGGGTTTTCCATGTGGTAGTTTTTTCTTACAGTAAATAGATTGCAGCGCTTTGTCTTTGCAGTCTTCAGAGAGAAAGTAATGTAGCTTCAATTTTTAAGTGCTATTTTTTAGCCATGTTAAATATCCTGATACCATGAATGGATTTTCCCTTTTTTCCTCCTCCCACTTGTCATAAAAAGCCCAGTTTTCTGATTCCCACCCCCTCCCCGGACTCCTGAGGTGCAAATTCACGTATGTTGCTGACCTTCTTAGTTTAAATATGCTTTTTTCATCAACAGGCAAAGACACAGTTACCAAAGATAATGGGATCCGTCCTTCCTCGATGGAGCAGATGGGCAAGCTGAAGCCGGCTTTTGTCAAGCCGTACGGAACTGTCACAGCTGCCAACTCCTCCTTTCTGGTAATGCGTGCTCCCATCACTGTGTGAGCCAGAGGGGAAAACTGTCCGGTTTACCCTCTGCCTCCCATAGGCATGTAGATCAAGCTCGTATAATCTGTGGGAAGGAGTTGTCTCCGTTGTAATATCACCTGCTTTTGAATTTTTCAAGGGTAACTTTGAACTGTACTATAATCCGGTGAACTTGGGTACTGGATTGTTTCATTTTAAAATCAATAACTAAAGCCCTGAAGTTTTGGTCTGTCTTACCTGTTTGCTTTTCTGTAGCTCCCTCATGAGGGTTGATCATTCAAAGGCACATGTAGAAATTCTGTCCCAGGATGGGACTGATCCCATTGTAAGACTGGAAGTTAGTAGTTTTAGTCTAAACTTGTCACTTTAAGGATTGCCCTGTAATCCGCAGAGGGGAAGGTGAGATTTCTCTAGCACATCTACGATGAGCTCTCTTCTGCATACGCTCCTTTTTCTCTCGTTAGCGCTTTTAAAGGAAGCTTTTTTAGATGCTGAAGTCTAAGGTAGTTGTGTAAATTAGGTGAGGTGTATCTGAGCCCCAGTTCCTGAGACTCGGTAGGACGTGATTGCCACTGAAAGTCTCCTGCAGAGGGCTGGAGGTGACTATCTTGTTCCTGCACGCAGCCCTGACAGATTCTTGTGTGTGTAAAAGGCTGTTTCACAGTTTGATGAGCACTTCAAAGGAAGGAAGCAACCGTTGCGTTAAAGGCTAAGGTAGCCCAAGTTGTCGTTATAAGTCCGGTCGCGCCCAGTACACGGAACTGTCACAATCACGGATTATAAGTCCGGCCACGTTCAGTGCACTGAACTATCACGATTACAGATGCACTTATAACGTACTACACCTTCAGTCTAGTCGCGTTCCGTGGAATACCACGGCCACAGAACACTCACGGCCAGATTAATGAATAGTGCAGTTTATTAAAGCAAGAGATACACAGGTTCTTTGGATTGCCGGGGATAAAATCACTGCAGAGCACGTGCAAATACCAAGACTATGAGTAATACTACTTGGCAACAAATGCGTTAAAAAGATGTAAAGCGACTCTATAGAGATTTCTAAGTTTCCCGGGGAGGCACTTGGTATGACCAAGTGTTCGAATCTTACCCAAAGGCGTCCCGATGGGGGGGAAGAGAGGCTCAGCCCGTCGACTGATCCCAGTAGTCAGAGTGGTACACGACGATGGTATCTTCCCTAACATCCTCTCTCTCTTAAGCTATATTTATACTATTTTTTACCTTTCAGGTGGAGCTTGAGTGACTCTAGTCATTACGTACCTTTGTTATGATTGGTGTAAAACTTTCTCGCTTTGCTTTTAAAGGTATATACTAGGAAAATGCAAAGCGCAAGCTCAGTGAGGGGTGGTCGCACCTGGGAGGCGGGTAGCTTTTGGGATGGAGGTGTGTTTTGGTATTATAATGATATTATAATGAGCAAAGTTCACCAAAAGGACAGCATTCTGTCAAAACATGACAGACCGTTGGCCCAGGGTAGTAATGTGCAGCTTATCATTGTTCCATGGTACCTTCAAGTTCCCATTGTTCCATTGTTTCCATTGTTCCATGGTACCTTCAAGTTCCCCATTTATCACAGATCCTGGCCGCGGTGTCTCCACTCCGCTCCACCCTCCGTGCAGCTGCTCTTAGAGTCGGCACACCAAGTTCCCCTGGTGTAGCTAACATCTAAGGTTGCAGGCCGAGGGGACTTCCATGGGATGGATTCCTTGCATGTCAGCCGCATTCCACCCTGGAAGCTTCTTCAATGCTGTACCTTTCTTTAAAATATGAATCTAAGTTTAATTTCTAGGTCACCTCCAGCAATCATTCCACAGCAACTACTGCTGAGGCTCTTTCAGCAGCGATGCTATTTACTCCTTAGCATTCTTGGGGACTTACAAAAGCCTGGTAGTGCCACAGCCTTGGTGTTAGGAACAGCTGAAACACTGTTGGTGTGCTCTAGGCCGCAGGTGTGTAGGCCAGCTTAGGCTATTACCCCAGAAATGAGTGGTCACGTGCCAAAGCCATGATGTTAATTTTGGCAATGTGGTGAGCCTGGGGTTTGTGTCAACCCAGAATTATCCCCACCAGGTTTTGGGATGGAGCTGAGCAGACAGGTGAGTGTTTGGGGTAACCAGCTTGTCCTCAGGACTGGCAGGGCAGTTAGGCACCTCTGTCCTGCTTGAAACCGGGGGGAGTTGTGGGTCTGGACTGTAAGGAAGTGCTTCAGCCGTGTGTGTGCTAACATCGTTCGGAGATCATCCATCCATCAGCTCAATCATGCAGACTTGTTCTTTGTCCCATATCATAGAGGGATGTCCTGGAAGCTCTGGTTATATTCGGGTCCTCCCTTGCCAGCTGCTCTGCAGGAGGGCTGTCAGGCTCATTTTGTGCGCAGGGTGTGCTTGCTCTTCAGGTAGTGACCTCACGGCATTTGTCTGCCTGTTTCAGACAGATGGTGCTTCAGCAATTCTGCTCATGTCTGAGGAGAAGGCTCTGGCGATGGGATACAAACCAAAGGCCTACCTAAGGTAAAAAGGGACTGCTCTACATGGCCTCTGAAGTCTTCTCTCGCTTCCTTCTTCTCCTCTTTCTGTTACTAATAGCATTTCTCCTCTGCAGGGACTTTGTGTATGTGTCCCAGGATCCAAAGGACCAGCTGCTACTGGGGTAGGTGGTGGTGATCAAGAGCATCCCCTGACAGCCTGTACTAGCACAACAGCCTTGACTTGCCATTACATGTTTGTTCTTTGGGAACTATCTCATGAGATATTACATCTCTTCAGGCCTACTCGCAAAGGTGCGAGAGCCGGTGTGTGAGGTGTGACTCAGCAGGGGGAGGTGGCTAATGTGGGAGAGCAGCTGTGGCAGAAATACTCACCCCGATTTGCTGGGGGGCATCTCAGCGTGTTGGTGCTAGCAGTAGTTACTTGGGGTTGTGCTTCAGTTGGAGTGGGGCAGGCAGAGAGCTGTGCCACGCACCCTAGAGAGAAGGAATGTAACGTGGGTTGCTGTGGAAAAAGGGGACGATGACGTGAGGAAACGTATTCATGCCAGACTTCTGTTTCTTAACTCTTCTTCAGTCCAACGTACGCTACTCCCAAAGTGCTAGAGAAGGCTGGTCTAACCATGGCCGATATCGATGTGTTTGAATTCCACGAAGCTTTTGCTGTAAGTACTCTGAACACTACGGATGCCTCTAGCTGTAAAACGCCATTCTGTAGACATCTGTTTTCGTGTTGGTGAAAGCTCTTCTTAAGACCTTCACTAAAGGTAGATAGGTGTAATTCCACATATATGTCTAAATATAAGTACTGTATATATTTTAAAAAGATAACATTTTTACATTGACACAATCCATGCTAAGAGTGGCTTGTGTTGCTTAAAGTCACCAAAGGAATACAGATTCTTCTAAAATAATACGTAAAAAAAAAAAAAATAATCTTACTTTCCCAAGACCCTTGTATGAAAGAAACCACTTCAGCACATCGTCTGCTAATTGGGTTGGGGATGTATGCTTCTACGGTGAGGTGGCCTGTTAATTGGACAGCGTCTTTTCCTAGCTAAGGTTGAGCTAACATTGATTAACAGGGCTGATGCTGTAAAATGCTTTTCTCAGTTGGCTGTATTAGTTTTGTGGCTGTAGCTAGTCTCAAGATACCTCCTATTTGCTAGCACTGTCCGTAGGCTTTCCTCAAAGTCTGCCATTATCCTTGTTAACATTGCCCTCCCCTCCTTTTCAGGGGCAGATACTGGCTAACCTGAAAGCTATGGATTCAGACTGGTTTGCACAAAACTACATGGGCAGAAAGTCAAAGGTAAGAGACAGTCAGGACACTTTTATCTTTAGTGTAGTTTAACTTCAGGATTGATTGAACTCCGCATTGCAGCGGGGCATGCTAGTGCTGCAAAGCAGGGCTTTTGTTACGTTCTGTGAGGAGAGGCAATGTTTCTTGAACTCTCGGTTAGCAAATCCCAATATGAGCTGTTTCTTTGGGAATGATGGCATTCCCGTTGTCAGCAGGAGGTGGAGATCTAGAGCCATAACAGTAATTGTTGGAGAGGAGGGAATTAAAAACAGTGGGAGGGGCTCAGTCCTTCTGCGTGCCTTCCAACAGCATGGGGTATACCTGTCTGGCTGCAGGGGAAGCAGTGAAGCCTTTGGCACAGTTTTGTGCTGTCAGCAGGCACTTGTACCTGCCAGAGAACACTTCACAGTGGTCTGGGCTGGCTGTGTAGGTTTGGTGTTGTGGTGAGGCCAGTCTCCTTCCAGACAGGTGATTGTGTGTGTCCCTCTGTGTGTTCTTGCAGGTGGGAGCCCCTCCTCTGGAGAAGTTCAATAACTGGGGCGGCTCCCTCTCCCTGGGACATCCTTTCGGTGCCACTGGCTGCCGTCTAGTAATTACTGCTGCCCATAGATTGAAGAAGGAGGGAGGGCAGTATGGCCTGGTCGCTGCCTGTGCTGCAGGAGGGCAGGTAATGATGCTGCATGGCTGGCACTGTTCCCTCTGGAGAGGGGCAGTAATTGCATTTCTGCTCCTGCTGGTACTATGAAATCCTGTCCGGTTGCACCAGGTGTGGGGGCACCTCCCAAGTCCTGTGGTGCTGGGTGTTCATAACACCCTCCGGCTCGGCTGGCTGCCTCCTTAGCGCAGCTCAGTTCAGCGAGCTCCCTCTGCCTTGTCCGCTTTAGAGACTCTCCAGCCCATCTTGGGATCATTCCTGGGCAATGGCGACTGCAGCCCGTACGCTACAAAAGGGAAGGAGAGATTTCTGCCACATTCTGAGGGTTTCATTGGTGACTCTCAAAGACTTCCCAAATTGTGGTTTGTGAGCATCGTTCTAATCTTGGGAAGAAAGATCTTCACAGGAAAAATGGGGGGTGAGACTCTTCCTACAACTCTTGAGGCTGTAGATGGGAGCTCTGGTTCAGGTTGCAGTGACTGGTGGCAGTTCTGTGGGGACCTAGCACGGCTGGCCCTCGGCAACCTGAGGGAGCAGGTCCCGATGTTGTGTCCTCCCTGAATTCCTAGTTTGGCCCTCAGGAGAGCCTGATGCGTTGGTCAGGGTGGACTCCGCTGCCTTGGCCAGCCTGAAGCACATCTGTGCCATCCTGAAGCCATCAAACCACTGTCTGCAGAATCCTCTTAGTGAATTGGGTCTGGATTTTCATCTCCCCTCTTATTTTAAGATGGTCGGGAGATGGGCATCTCCTGTTGAGCGCATGTCTGTAATAATTAGTCCTTTCGGTGACCGTTCTCTCTCTCTCTTTCTCTCTCCTTTCAGGGGCACGCGATGATAGTGGAGCTTTACCCTCAGTAACGGGACAAGGCACTGCCGAGTGGGTATTCATATGTCCTGTGCCTGGCAATGCCATTTCAATGCACTAATACAAGCATACAAACAATCCTTCTCGGAAAGGATTTTTGGTGGCCTTTGTAAATACCTTTTAGCTATTCAGCTGGTAATTTTCAACTAATGAACACGCTCTAGGAAATATTCCACTTCCAGGAGAATAAAAGTTAATGTGGCTCTCAGCCTCTCCAGGGTCCTTGTAACCAATCTGATGTCTGCTGTAACTCTTCGGTAAGCAAGATTTCTCCCCTCGGAGGAGAAGAAGAATGATTCCAAAGCTGCGTACAGAGAATTAAGTTTGGAGATAAGGAGAACGCGAAGTACTGGAGGTCGGTGGGCTGAGATGTGAGTTAATGTGTCCTTGTAGGGAGTAACAACTGTTTTTGGAAACAGGTTCAAACTGAGTTGGCTGACCTGGTTTGTAAGGAGGAATTTTGCCGCACAGTGTCCAAACAGCATTGGAATTAGCAAACTGCTGCTGACGAATGAGTGTCACTGATGTGAGCCACAATAAATCGGGGAAAAAAAAATAATAGTCTGGCTTTTTTCTTTCCCTCCCCTTGCCTGAAATATGTTGGGGACGGTTTCTGTGGTGTTTGTTGTGGGGGCTGTGCGCTCTGAGGTGGCACCGGGTGTCTGCTTTCTGACATGGGAGACAGCTGCTCTGAAATCTGCCCGGAACCCACCCTGAGCTCCGGAGCCCCAATGAACCATCCAAAGGCGTGCTTTTGAGGCTGCTTTGGTAACTCCTGCTTTTCTATGGCACTTTGGTTACACGTTTTCAGTGTCTGGCTTTGAAAATTCAGAAATAGGGGCGGTGTAATGCTTATGCAGAATCAAGTCGTTGATAAACTTCAGGTGTGCAGACTTGTGGTCTCTCTCCCAAGGTTTGGGGAAGATGGGACGGTTGTTCTTGCCCTTTTGGTTCATGTTCTGGGTTCTTTTCTTCACTCGTCTCTGTGGTTTTGCTATGCTGAGGACGGCTGGTGTTACTTGCCAGGGAATAGAGATTTTTCTAAAACAAGCATCAAAAACCTTCGAGTCTTTTGTATGAAAGAAACAGCTTCTGCCACCCACCGGCTGCTGTACAGCCCCACGATTCGGGAGGCACACCTGAGATAAGGGACGGGTGCGACAGTGGGTGGTTCTTGTTTATTCCTGGTTGGAAATCCTGTTCAGTGCTGCTGCTCTGCGCGGATGGGAACACGGTGCAGGGAGGTGGCTGCGGGTGCAGGTGGGGGATGCCTGGGTGAGGGAAAGGGCCTGTTTGATTTTTGTGTGCAAACGCCCCTTGCATTTCCTGCTCAAATGCACGTGGGAATGTGCTCAGTGTCCTGCTTCCCAGCGTATGGAAGTCCTGGAGAGCTCAGCAAACCTAAGAGGCACCACTGCGATTCCCATTGTTCCCATGCGTGCGAGAGCCCGTTCCCACGGCCGTGTCAGCGCGGTGACCCTGCGTGATCCTGCTTTGCAGGATGCGTTGAGTTAAACAGTCTTTAATGTAGCACCACGTGACAAAAATGTGTAGCTGCTTGCTTTGTTGATGAGGCTAAGCCCGCCCGTCCTGCCTGCGCGGGCACGGACCTTTCTGTGGCAATGGCTGGATGGTGGGGGCACAAGCACCCCGCTGCAAACCCAGGGGGGCTCTTGTGGCTGTGCTGGGGGAAAAGCTGTGGATGGGGCTTGCTGCAGGGACTGGAGGGAGCTGAAGCATGTACGCTGCTCGCTGCTGGTGTGTTTGGGGCTGGGAAGATGCTGTTTGTGCTCTGTCCGGGAGGTGAGCTGATATCGTGTTGAAATATTTCCACGGCTCGGGTGCAAGCCTGTTGCCAGTGTCTTGAGGTAGCCATTGCAGCCCCGTGGCCCTGTTGGACCGTTCTGGCCTGGCTGTTCCATGGTGGATCGCTTTCACGGTTATTTGGGGGATTTAATTGCCCTCCAGGGTCTCGGGGGGGGGCAGAGCATCGCCGTGGCCCGTTGCAGGCGGTGGCTGGGTCCCTACACGCTCAGCAGGGCAGGGCTGCGGCCCTTTGGGATGTGACTCATCCTTGAGGCTCATCCTGCTCCTCCCGCCTGCTCTGCCGGTGCCTCTCCCACATCCCCACCGCCTGCCGGGACCCTTGCCACCACCCTGGTTGTCGTAGGAGAAGCTGCTCCAGTGCATCCCAGGTCTGTGCAGGGAAGGTGCTCGGGGCAAACGGGGCGGGCTGGCTGCAGCGAACTGGGAGGGGAGATGGAGGAGCCTTTGCAGAGCTCCTTCACTGGCTCTCGGTATGGACGGAGCCTGGCTCTGCTCTCCTCCGACCCGGCCTGGGTCTGACCCGTGGCTCCCCGAGATGGCCAGGAGTCCCCTCGCAGCCTGGCGGTGCTGTTTGCCGGGGGAAGCCGTGCTGTTGCGGCGTGCACGGGGCTGTGCCCGCAGAGGCAGGGCTGGGGCAAAGGTTTCTTTCGCTCTCCTGGTGTTCGGCACCGACCTGGGGTGGAGGTGCAAGGCGGAGGGCGGTGAGGAGGAGGGGGTCAGGCCAGGGAACGGGTCCCGGCTGGGCTGGTGGAGCTGTGCCGTGCCAGTGTCCCCTCCCTGGGCTCACGGAGGCAGCGGGCACGGGCGAGCCGGGGCTGATCTCACCTCCTGGGTGCGCCGGGCTCTGCAGGCCCATGTGGCGGGACAGGCAGCGGGGTCTCACTGCGGCCCCCAGCTTGGGGCCCCGGTGAGCAGCCCCCTTCGGCTGCGGGGGCCGGGGGGCACAGACCAGGTGGCATCGGGGAGGACAGCCACCCCCCCCGCATCCCCCCGGGGAGACGNGGGGTTATTTGGCTGGCAGGACATGGGGGGCTGGTCTGGGGGCGAGTTGCAGGACCCCCAGCTGATGAAGCCCCGTTTGCAGGGAGCCTGAGCCGCTCCTGTGCCCTGCCCGCTGCCCTGCATGGACACCCAGGCGCAGGATGGGGCCGAGGCACCGCCGGAGGGATGCCCAACGGCCGAGGTGAGTGTGGGCAGGGGCTCGGGAGCTGGAGACACCCCACAGATAACTGGGGCCGGGCCTGGGGGGCTGGGGGACCCCCACGGGTGGAGGATGGGTCCGTGGGTGCAGCAGCAGTGCGGGGATGGGACCGAGGGTCACCTTCAGGCTGGGTAAGGGGGACTGTGGCATGGAGGAGCCAGCTCGACCCTATAGCTTCCGTGGGGCTGGAGGGACAGGCTGGGGGACGAGGGGACATCCCAGCTCACTCCTCTTCTCCCGGTGCAGGTGTCGGAGGGGGCCCAGTGGGAGCAGCGCCCGGCGGGGCAGTGGACGGTGGTGGAGGTGGGCGCCTGGCTGGCTGCACGGAGCGGGGCCGGCGAGCTGGC
>WAAD01041920.1:0-17885 GCA_013389945.1 Fregata magnificens | reverse complement strand
TAGAGGAGTATCTTTCAAATCAGGTCGGCTTGAATGTACTTCTTCAACTGCCTGCAACCAATCGTGTTCAGGCCTCCCTTCTTGTCGGATTGAAAGAAACATAGCTGGATACATGTTTCGATTTTCCTTGGGATGTTTTTAGTAATTTATACAAGGGCTTAACCATTAGTCCATAATTAACAATCCATAAGCGACACCACACGACCATTCCTAAAAATGTCCTTAGTTNGACACCACCCGACCTTAGCTCCCAAATGGCCTTAGCTCGTGAACATTCTGCGGCTGGGGAAGCTGCAGAGAGCTGCTTTTCTCTCTTTACTCAGTTGCCTCTGTCCTTGTAAGATTTCAAAACCCAAAGAGCTTACAATTTCTTGTACCAATTGAGCTTTTTCTTTTGAAACTCTGTATCCACTAAGTCCAAGAAAATTCAACAAGCTAATGGTCAGCTCTAAACATTCTTCTCTGGTTTCTCCTGCTAACAGTATATCATCCACATATTGTAACATAATTCCCTTTTTATTCTCTTGTCGCCATAACTCTAGGTCTTTAGCAAGTTGATTTCCAAATATTGTAGGACTATTTTTAAACCCTTGTGGCAAAACAGTCCATGTGTATTGTGCCTTTCTTCAGTTTCTGGATTTTCCCATTCAAAGGCAAACAGCTCCTGGCTCTCTAAATCCAGGGGTATGCAGAAAAAGGCATCTTTTAAATCTAATACTGTGAACCATTTTTGTTCACCTGTAAGAGTGGTTAACAAGGTGTAAGGGTTTGCCACCACCGGATGGATGTCCTGTACAATCTGATTAATTGCTCGTAAGTCTTGTACTAGTCTATAATTTTTCCCATCTGCTTTCCTTACCAGTAATACTGGAGTGTTATATTTTGATTCACATAAGAAATTTTTGAATTATAGGGACCAGCCCAATTTTAGCTTCTAATTTTAAAGGATATTGTTTCAATCTTACCGGTACTGATCCGGATTTAACACTGCTCCGTAGTGACCAGCTGCCATGCAAAAGGAGGTGTCATGAACCTGTGTAAATGGGCACATAGCCTGCAGGAAGCCTGATCTGGCTCAGATGCCTTATCTTCTCCCTGGTAGTGCTGGTACCTCTTCTGGGGCTTGGTGTCCAGCCAGGTGCTTGGGCTTCAAGGAGGGAGAAAACTCACCTGAGAGTTCTTAAGAGGGAGGTTTGGGCAAAGCAGCTTATGGTGAAAGCCTAAATTAGCCTGGGTTGTTTAGCCTAGAAACTATGAAACTGAGGGGGATGTGCTGACAGCTTCTCTTTATATGCCTGAGAGCTGCCAAGTATATACAAGGCTGCTGCAGAGACTGGAATGGTCCGTTCTGTGTCTGGGGGTAGGACTTGAGCCGGTGGTAGCCTGGCCTGCATGGAGACAGGGGCTAGTCGCTCATCTCAATGTGAGACTGGGGGATGCTGATCTGGTTTCCAGCCCTCCCCCTGCCCCTCCCCTGAGGGCTGTCTTGCTGCCTTTCCTCTGACCCCTCCTCCTTGGTGTTGCTTCTGACAGAGCCACAATAATTTGCCATCTACATCACTAACACTGGGATCTGGCCATTGTGTTTGCTTGTGCTGACTGTGCAACTGTTCCCATTATCTGGGAGCAGAGCTGAAGTTCCCGGATGAAGGAGAGAGGATGTGCCTGCCAGCCAGCCTGGCTCCTCCACATGCCTCTGTTCAGTGTGGGTGGTGTATCAACCTGCACCAGTTGTGCAGTGCTCCACAAAGCCAGGTGAAGAGTCAGGGTGGCACAGGAAGGAGGGCAAACCTGCGCAAAGTCTGCATGTCACTGGCTTAGGGGCAGGCAGCTGTCAGGGACATGGGACAGCAAGACAAGGCACTAACTGGCAGCCTGTGCGAGGGAGAGCCCTATGTGATCGGGCTATTACATGTGCTGGGCATGGCAGTGGTGTGGTGGCATGGAACCTCCCTCTCCAGCACAGGTACTGCCCTGGGGTAGCCCTTGCAAGGAAGTGACCGGGGACCAGGCGTGGCCAGGGACTTCAGACACCAGACTATTTTGTTACATGGTGGGCACCCAGTCACCCCGTCTGGAGGGAGCAGGATTTATGAGACTATGCAGATTGGCCTCAGACCCTTGTACCAGACACTTCCGCCAGTGATGTGGCCTGTCCCTATAGCAGGTGGTTGGGCTCCCATGCAGTGCTTGGAGCTGGTGCCTGTAGGCTGCAAGTATCCTCCCTGCTTTGCCCCCGGTCTGCATAGCAGCATTTCTGAGGCAGGGGCCAGAGCCATGCCTGTCCTCACCTGCTCCTATGCTGGCCCAACCATTCTCAGATTGACTGGGCTACACTGCCAGCCTTTCCCTGTGAATAGTCACAGCCTTGCCCTAACTGCCTGGTACACTCTCGTTATGCCCCACAGCATCACAGAACCATTGTGCTGCACTAGACCCAGACACATATCCTGCAGTGGGCACATCCCTGTAAGATGAGACAAAGGCATGGTGATCCCTACACACCAGCCCCCTCCATCCACAGAATGCATCATCTGATACCTTCTGTAAATAATTACTTCCTACCCTCAAGCCTCTATGTCAGAGGCAGTGCTCACGCACAATTTTGGTGGGCAGGAAAGGTCTGATTTCATGGATGGGTCATTCTCTTTCTCCTCCTGCTGTGTCCCATCCCCTTTCAGACTTTGCTACCCTCAGATGAGGTCCCTGGCTGGCAGCCATGCATGCCCCCATGCATCCCAGCCACTGTTCCTGCTGCTGTCCCTGTCTGCCTTGTGCAGTGCCTTGGCAAGGCCACAGTGCTGCAGACACTGCTCCACTGCAGTGGCCCCTTGGACCCAGTCTGTGCCAAGCCCCTCTGCACTGTCAGAGCAAGATCTGGGAAATGGTGCCAAATGAAGGGCCATGCCAGCGCTTCTCCTCTCCATTACCCCACAGCCACGCAGAGCAGTGCAGGTTGTGCAGGCTGGGCTCATCATGGTATGGTCTGCTCAGGGCTGCACGTTTCTAGACTCAGACCACAGCTGAGGACCTGGGCCAGCTGCACCCCTGCCTCTCTGCCCCAAAACTGTGGTTGGCCATTTTGGCAAGGCTGGGATTGTGGCACTGCACAGGGAATAAGGGCTGTGCCTGTTCCTGGGCAGGGTTGCAGAGATATGGCTGGACACAGGCACATTGCAATGCAGCAGTTGGTGATGGCACATGGGGCTTTCAGGTGAAAAGAAAGCTAAGACCTGGTGCATCCACTTGTCTGCTTCTGACAAAGATGGAGAGACGCACCTGAGAAAGGCTCACAGACTTCAGCAGAGTTGGCTGGGCTTGCCTCTCTCCTTTCTCCCGCAAAGGTTTCTCCTGAACCACTCTCACTGGAGACTGAGTTATGCCCTGGGTGAGGAGGAGTTCTCACCTGCTTATTTGTAATTGTCAGGCTACCATCCTGGATGCCTGTTAACCATTTAAATACACAATCAGTTTCTGAGGTCTGCTAAACATCTACTCTCTTTGTTGTGTCCCACTCCCTGGAGTCAATGTCACATCTGTCCCATTCTGTGCTGGGATTAGGATCATGTCCCCCTCCTCATGTGTGGAAGCTATCTGGAGATCCCTCTACCCATTCACAGACCCGCTCTTGGCAAAGTCTGTAACTCAGCCCCACGGCACTGGGCACCTGCTGGCTTTGCTGTGCTTGCTTCTAATGAACCGTGTTGAAATTACTGCAAGTTACAGGTTTGTGTCAGTACAGACACAGGTGCAGGTTACGGTTCTTTACAACCAGGATGAAGTATTTGTTCTTCACCAAACCCATGGGGTACTGAACCCTGCTGGCTGTGCTCTCCATTCACTCCAAGTGGGAGGTCTATGAGCACCAGTTATTGCTCAGGTCTCAGCAGCCGGCGTTGCAGTGTTCACCCCCTCCTCAGTTCCAGGGGAGCTCCATTGAGACATGAACCCCAAGAAAAGCTGCAGAAGGAAAAAGATGTGCTCTCACAGGCATATTCAGACAGAAGAGTTGGTTCTTGGAGTTTTCCCCAGTGTCCAAATGTCCAATCACTTGACAGGAAGCTGAAGACATACAAGAAATCAGACTGTTGTATTATTAATATATATTATGACACGTGACATATAGATTGATTATTGAAGATCTGAAAGTTTTAAGACTATTAGTCTGTCTGGACAGGAGGAGTGGGTTGGAGACAAACATGAAACATTGCAGGAAAGGGAAGGCAGAAGAAAAATTGTTTTAGCCAGGAAATTATCAGCATTGGTATTAATATTAGTGATATCAGTGATAATAATTTCCCATATAAATCTTCCATATTCTTAGCAAGAATCATATAATGAAGCTTGTTGAATATAATTTAGAAGTGAAGCCCAAGAAATTACCACCAAGGATGTCCTCAGGGGCTGAGGCATCTTCAGCAGAAAGCCTGCCTTGACAGTGGCCAAATGTACATATTTCAGACAATGTACTGCAGGTGGCATGTACCAGAGACTGTCCTGTGAAGTCACTGCATTTTACTTGTAACTTCTTGTCAGGTATTTAACTCAAACTTTGGAGAAAAAAAACCTAAACCAACAAACCCTCAGCTTGTCTTTACTACAAAGCCCACCTTGTTGTGCACAAGAGGACTGGTACTGCAGCAGTGAACTTTTCTGTGGTTTGCCCTCCAGAGGTGGTGAAGCCATGCAACCAGGGCTGTGCAGATCCTGCATCTCCGCAGCACAGCACGGAAAATGGTCACTGTGGGGGAGCTTTGCCTTGGTGGCCCTGGCAACATAAGGTGCGGACAGGGGCATTTGAGCAGCACCTCCTGAGCATCCTTGTTGTTGAGACCTAGCCTGTCTCAACAGCATACCTAGGTCACAGAAAATCTTGCCTGTCCCCTCTCGACTCTGTCCTTTGACAGTCTAGAAACCTGGTTGCATACATGCAGAAGGCCAACGTTGCCCCATTTATATACTGTATCATGAAACAATATCTCCTGTAGGTAAATAATGAAGATCCTCTACTAGAAGAGTTTCAGAATTATAGAAGACATCTCATGAAAATGCAAATATAAGTACTTACAGGCAAATTATATCTGCAGTCAAATGCATTTTAAAACGCTTCTCTGCTTCTAGAAAGTATTTTTATAAAATAAGAGAGGATTATTCCATTGCATTTTTAAGTTCCTGAAGACTACAAAAACAGATAACCAAATACTTTTAATGTCTAAGTGCCTTTTAAAACATACAATTTTTTATAATTAAGTCTTAAAATGAGAACAATTCAATCATGTATGTGATGAAATGTATGATGTAATGCCTTCTCTTTCATTGCAAATCTTTCTTTATCTCAAAACACAATGGCAAAGCAGAAAAAACCCCAGAGATTTAATTCATTGGCATACATCATCTCCCAAATCTTTGATTTCATGAAAAAAAATTACCACATCCAGATTCAGGCAACTGATCTAAGAAAAATATTCACTTTTTAAGAGATCATAAATATCACTGGAAGAATGAAGCTGACAAAAGTTGGTGAGGATACAAATTACCTGCAAGAAGAATAATGTATAACAAATTAGTAAGTTCAGCGTGGGTGCATGCTTTGGGAGACTTTTATAAAAGCATTAGATTCCACTGTATCTTAGAATATTACTTTTCTCAAATTCTAAATTTTATCTGATATATTTTGTCTAATGCTGCCTCAAATGCAGCTGTAGAAAGAATATTTTTAGGCCAGCTGCCGAAATCTGTTAATTATTCATCCTGTAACAGATAAACTTCAATTTCAAATTATTTGAAACTGTACAGGTGAAGTGTTCTTTGAATCAATGCCCAACTGAATGCGATAATGTATCTTAGCCTGTTAAAAGTGTTAATAAATATCATCTTAAATAACGCAGTGAGGTTTATAGTTGCATCTGTAGTGGCAATATGGAAAGCACACATTCAAAAAATATTGGACAGGAAAGAAAATGGTGTTTCTTTAAAATGATATGATTTCCCATATTTTTCATCAAGCACAGCATAGCCAGCTGGTCAAGGGAGGTGATTGTCCCGGTCTGCACTGCATTGGTGCGGCCCTACCTCGAGCACTGTGTGCAGTTTTGGGTGCCTCAATGTATGAAGGACATTAAACTATTAGAGTGTGTCCAGAGCAGGGTGACCAAGATGGTGAAGGGTCTTGAGGGCAAGACTTATGAGGAGCGGCTGAGATCACTTGGCCTGTTCAGCTTGCAGAAGAGAAGGCTGACGGGTGACCTCATCGCAGTCTACAACTTCGTCAAGGGGGCAGCGGAGGGGGAGGTGCTGATCTCTCTCTGGTGACCAGAGATAGGACACGAGGAAATGGAATGAAGTTGCGTCAGGGGAAGTTCAGATTGGACGTTAGGAAAAGGTTCTTCACTGAGTGGGTGGTCAGTCACTGGAACAGGCTCCCCAGGGAAGTGGTCATGGCACCAAGCCTGTCAGAATTCACGGAGTGTCTAGACGACGCTCTTAGTCATACCGTTTGGTTTGAGGTACTCCTGCGAGGAGCTGGGAGTTGGACTCAATGATCCTTATGGGTCCCTTCCAACTTGAGATATTCTATGATTCACGTAGCTGACCCTGGTTTTCACCAACACACTGCCTGGCACCTGCAGCAGCAGTCTCTGCATATGCAGCTCCTGGGTCCCTGCCATGGGAACTGCCAGGCCATGGCTCAGGCCCTGTCAGAGACCTTCTGCAAATTAACGCAAAAAGCAGATAAATGTGAACCTGCATCTGGCGGGTGGCTGAAGGCTGGTGGCCCCCATGGCTGGGGCAGCTGTTCCTGCACAGAAGCCTGGCACCCAGGACTCTGTGGGGTGCACAATGTCTTGGTCTGGCGAAGGCTCTGCCCCAGCATCCTGTACCTGCTGCCCTGCAGCTGCCGGCGGCAGCGGAGATGGATGGGGCACAGGCAGCAAGATCTCCTCCTGCCTGCACGTTCCTCTTCCTGCAAGTTGCAATGTAGGGACATCCATGACAGTGGTTCCAGCCACCCTTGGATTGCCTCATGCAGGCCTATGTTTCCCAGGATGCTGCATGCTGCCAGGTGATTTCCAAGGTATGCCCATTTCTTTTGCTGAAAAAAAAAAAAAAAAAAAAAAAAAAAAAAGCCTGATGCCTTCAGCTATTTACAAGTCATTTCAGCTTGCCAAAGCCACATCTCACCCACATGACTTGCCATTATTTCAGGCACAAGGCTCACTGGGCTGATGGACTTCACTGATTGACTGGGATTCAAAGTCAGCAAACCAGACCAGTTCCATGGCCCTTCTACCTGCAAACCCTGGCAGAAACCAAACCTTCCCCTCTTGCTCTGAAACCTATAAGCCAGTGAAAGGTGAGGAGGAAGGCAGGCACCCAAATTGCAGTCCCTCTGTATTATGAACTGAACTGTGAGCCTGACATACAGCTGTGTAGATGGTATTTGTATAATAGGTGTATTGCAAGTTGTAAATCTTTAAAATAGTTCCTAATACAATCCACAGTGTCTGAAAGCGGGACCATCAGAGAGACTGCAATCTGGATGAATGCCTAGACAGGAGCCTCACAGGCAATGTCAACACAGCAAAAGCCTTTCTCAAGGTTTCCAGGCTCCAGAAAAAAAATCAGTAAAACTTTATTTACATACTTACAAATGCTGAGAACTGCTCAGGGTTCCTGACACAGGAAGTTTTCCAGAATTAGTATGAAAGAAGTGAGGCTGCAGCAGGACTTAGGGAGACGTTCATTTACATGCACAATGTGTGTAAGTTCAGGGATGTTCTTGCAGCTTCCCACGAGAGGGACTGGGGGGCACCAGAAGCAGGGGAGAGCACTCCTGGCAGTAGGGCTCCTGGCACCTGTGCCTTTCCTGGCATGAATGACCAGCCTCTGAGAAAGTCTAATGGCAGCTGGAAGAGCTCAAGCTTGGGTATATTTTAAGTTTGTCTTTTCTTTCTTTATGCTTTTCTTTTATGATTGCAATGTCTGTACCTTTTTCTCTTCCAGGAAAATTATTTTTCTCCTTTTAGGCTCACCCACCCTTTCAAGTAGAGGGCATAGGACACATATCTCACTCAGCGGCTGGGGACCAGGACAAGCTGAGGTCAGTTGCTTGGTGGTGCCTGCCAAGTCAGAGACCTTCCCATGCTGCCTGGCTTAGCAATTTGCCAGGCACAACTGCACCCTGAGCAGCAAGTGCTGCACAGGGCTGGGTCCTTTGTGTCCTGGAGTTGCAAAGCTTGAGGAGGGGGGACAGAGGGGACTAGAATGCTCCTGTCCTCAGGTATCACCAGTCCCCTCTGCATCACCTCCTTGAGCAGCTTTCCCTGACCTTTTGGTCCTGCATGGAAGACTGGCACCTTAGCAAGGAGAGCTGGAGTATCACATCAACCTGTTCAGAACAGAATTGCAGCTAGCCATACTGCTTCCATGTGTTGTGCCTGTCTTCACTGGGGTGCTGGCACTGAGACAGATAACAGAGAGGCTGGAGGACTGAACTCCAAAGCATTCTAGTCTGGGTGTGAAGAGATGCCCCTCTAGCCTTGGGGCGGCCCCCAACCACCAGCCTTCATTTGGCTTTGCATTTTCCAGCTCAACCTTCTGATGGATGCTGCCAAACGCATTTCTCTACTGCATGTACCCTCTTTGTACAAAATATCTCTTTGTTACTAGTGTACTCAGGCGTGGCATCAAATCATGCCATGTCTCCTCCCTGCCAAACTGGCATGCTGAGCCCCCAGGTCTCCCACTGCACTTGTTTGTGTCTTTCTTCCCAGCACAAGAGGGGCCCACGGGAATGCAGGGGCATTTTGCAGATTTCTGTGGCTGTGCACAGAATCTTCCAGCTTTGCTGTGGAGCGCAAGGCCCCTTGCTGGGGCCAGCACCAGCAGGGTTTGGTAAGGCTTCTGGCCATCCAGTCCCCCACACTATCCCTGCTCAGAGGCCAGCATGTTCCTGCCATGATATGTGGCTCTGCAGAACTTGCTGGTTGCCTTGGCTGCTTGTCCTTGTGCAGCAGCAATGATGTAGGCAGTACCCTCATCCTGCTGGGACTGGGAGGCCTAGCCACTAGCTGGAGGCCTGGGCAGATAAACTGGGGCAGCTCAGGGTGGCAGCCAGACACAGGGAGAGAGCAACAGCTTGATATTTAACTGTCTGGATTAATGATTACAGTGAAGGGCTGGCAAAGGTAGGATGAAGTGAGCTGCAGTGAGTGGTGGAGCCTGAGTGCCCAGCCCTTGTTGGACCTGGACCCAGCCAAGCTGCAGCGGTACCTGGCTCTGGGCCCTGCAGACTCTGCCTGAGCTGCTGTGTCCTTTTTGGGGCCTGGACCATGCGAGGGACGAAGAAATACAGGCATGTCATTGAGACACTGGATCCTGGAAGGTGGGGGGTGAGGGCCCCCATGTGGTGTGGGTCAATGTGCTTCACCTGAGGAGGGATGAAGGGAGGGGGAAATGGAATGTGCAGTGCCAGGAGCTGGTGCCAGGAGCATCCAGGAGATCTTTGCCACTTGCTGCAGCTCCATGCCAAACTGGCCTTGCCAGCCACTCTTCCCATGACATTGCCACCCTCAAGCTCCTTTTCCACTTGAGGCAGATGGGAACAATGAGCTGCAGGATCCTTCTGAGCAGCTGCAGATGTTGCCAAGCTGTGTCCTCCCTGTGCCTCAGTGTCTGAGCAACGCTTAGAGCACAGATTCATGTGGTATAGCCCCAAAGAGATTATCATGTCTGGCAGTTGTGACCCTCAGCTGAGATCATTACCTGGAGTTCATAAGAACCTAAGAACAGTCATTCCAGTTCAGAGAAAAGGTCTGTCTAAACTTGCCATAAATACTGCCAGAAAAAGAACATCCCTATGCCCCACCAGTGGTCCCAATGGTAAATTGTAGTCACAGTAAATGTGTGTTTCATGTTTGGACTCAATTAGCTTTAACAAGGGAGGTGGGCTCTGTAAGCAGAGCCCTGCAAGGGAGTTTTGGGTGGGAGTCCTAAATGCACAAGGAAGCCAGCCCCCACCACTGTCAGGAATGTCCATGGCATCCCTTGTTCCCCAGAGCAACACGGGGAGTCTCAGCAGGAGTTTGTCTGGGCACCAGCAAGCTGAAAGTGACACAGGACAGCTCCATCAGCACAGGGTCCCAGCCTAACTCAAGGTACTGCACTCTGTCCCCCACCTCTCCAAGACAGTGGGCTGCATCAGGGCAAGGCCCCAGGCCTCTGGGGGAAGCTGAGGGCACAGACACTAGAAAAGATCGCTCAAGGGCTCTCAGTGTATCACCTGCTCTGCAGGGACTGCTCATGTACCTATCCCATGATACATACAAGCAACTGGGGCAGCCACTTTCCCTTTGCTGTACTCAGTGGGAAAGCATGGTTGTTACCCACTGGGCACAAGGAAGGAATTGGAGTTGCCTGTCCCATTTTCTGCCTGCTCTCCCTTCCTTTTCACTCCATCTTTGCAGATTAGTGCCTAGGCTCTCCACTCAGGCTCTCCCAATCCATGGGCTTGGAACTTTTGGACACCTCTTCACACTTCCTACAGCTGCACACCAGGAGGTGCTAGTCTTGGCATAGCTGGTTCAGTGAATATCCTATTCTAGATTAGCATACAGAAACTTGTTTATAACCTGTGTCTGCAATTTTAGCTGTGTTGCAAGATGCTGAGATTTGGACCCGTCAGGAGGCTGAGGCAGATATTTCAGTTGTTACAGTGGCTAAAACTGACATACAAATAACACTAACAACATACAGCCACGTGGAAGGGAGGAGCACTCCTTTTTTAGATGCTGTCTCAGGCTGTCTGCAGGCTCAGGCATACCTTCCTGTATCACATGTATTTTGGTTAAGTTTCACAGTTCAGAAAAGAGAAGCACAATGAGACTGATGCAAAAAATAGGGACACAGCAGGCTGTACAATGGGAACAATGACCACAGCTGGAGAAACAAAACTGAAGGGGCATAATGCAGCTTGGTGTTTGTGGGGGCGGGGGAGTGGAGGGGGAACGGGAGGAAGAGAATGAGAGAAGATATTCACCAGCTGGCACATGAAACCTCTGTGCCAATGGCAACATGTTCAAATTAAATGATCAAATAGGTTTTTATTGTCTAACCATCCAAAAATGGATAGGAATTAAAACACCCATCTACCAAGACAATCATCTCTCAATCTTGTATGTCTCTGCAGTGTAAATAAAACATGAGGTAGGGCATTACAGAATACTGCATCTCTGTAGAGGGGTATATATTGAATTGACTATTTCTGAGATCTATATGTAACAGCTAAAGACATAGGAGACTGAAGTCTATATATTTAAATCACAAGTGCATTTATTTTCACGCTATGCTTATGTATCTCTTTACAATTTGTGGTCAAAAAACTGTAAGTCTTTTGCATTGTTAGAACAAATTTAGTTCTTTTTAAAGTGTTTTTTCAAAGCAGACTCAAACCTGAGAGTCAGTAAGCATTTGGCTTTTTCCCAGCTTAATGAACTTCACTAAGTTAGTATTAGAGATTAATTCATGGTGGTGTCATTAACACAAGACAAGTTTGGAAATTCCAGTAACTGAGGTGATTTTTCCGCTCATAAAGAAGTTGGACTGAGGGCTTGATTTTTTGTTGCTTACTAAATTCAAGGTATGGAGTTTCATCAGATCAATGTGATTCACCTTGCTCTGGCAAGAGCAGACATTTAGAAAACATCAGTCTTGCTTCAGTAGCATGAGAGACTTCAGAACAATTTTGAAGGAAATATGAATACACATTAGGAAAATGCCAACATAGGCTTTTCAAAGAGTGGTCATGCCAGACTAATATGCTCTCTCTCTTTGAGAAGATAAAATACTTTTTTCCAAGTGAATTAAATCCATTAAATCTCATCTACCTGGACTTCAGTCATGTTTTTCTGAACAGTGTACTGGAGGTGACAGGATGTAAGAAGAGAATAGTTATTAGGATTAAGAACTGGTATAAGTGATTTCTGGCAGCCTGTATTTCAGGAAATGGCTGTGCTGGTCTGTGTAGGGCCACAACAAGAGCTTTGTGTCAGGTGAGTATTTTCATTATGAACTTTTGCACAAAGCAAACAGCAAGCTGATGATGCTGGCTAGTAGCCCCAAATGACGAGATTTTGCTAAAATTGGGGAAGGGACGGGCGGGGGGGATACTGCACAAGAGCTGTCTAACTGTGAGGACTGGAGCATTAGGTATGCAAAGACACCCCAACTGAGTCTAAGCCTTGGTTTGCCAGCCTGTGAGGTAGACACATCTCTGGGAAGACAGTCAGGCAGTGAAACCTGGTGGCAAAGGGCTGCCCTGCTGAGCATGTGGGGTGGTGAGGCATGGCCTCCCATGGCTGCCAGTGGGCTGTCTCCAAGAGAGCAGTCCTGATGAGGCTCCTGACATTTGCCAGTGATGTTCAACCCCTCTCTGGAAAGCTTGTTGGTGCCTAAACAGGGTAGTTCAGAACTGGGGCTGGATAAGGTAGTCCCCATCCCCATGGCCTGCTGGCCCTTGTCCATCCCATGGCCTCGTGCTCACCCCACCTGTGGCCACCTTGCAGCTGGTGGGCTATGAGGCTGCCCTACCCATCAACGAGAAATCTAACCCCATCACTCGGGAGCTGGACCGAGCCACTCCTGCGCAGTTCATCCAGCTGCTGAAGGAATGCAATGCTGAGATCTTCCAAGAGGAGGAGGAAGCCTTGCTCAACTACAAGGTACCTCAGGGCCCAGCCTGATACCTCCCACTCCCTCGGAGCCATTTGTCCTTGCTCCGTGGACTGGGCCCCAGCAGGAGCCATCCTGTGGTACCCGTTGGGCAGCATCCTCCCTGGTCCAGGGCAGGCATCAGCCTGTGAGGGAAGCCTGGCCCCAGCCCTAGCATGGCCACTGTGAAGAGAGGCGCCCACGCCAGCTCGTCGGTGGGGAGTGAGGCTGCCCCTCACTGGTCCCCGGTCCAGTGCACCCCGCCTGCACCAGGCCCCTGCCTGCACTCCCTCTCACTGCCACCTCAGTGCTGTTTTTCCTCACCTTCCTGCACGTGTGAGGGCTATACCCTGCCACAAGCTCTGGCTCACACATGGGTCTGCAGGGATGGCTAGCCCCGCTCTGGGGTGGGGAAAGGGCCCCACCAGCCCTGCGCACTCATCCCCTCGGGCAGTGTGGACTGGGTGCTCCGGCAGGGCCCGCGGTGACCATGACTGACATCATCAGCAAAGTGCAGGAGGTGCTGAAGGTGAGCAGCTGCCATGTGGTGCAGGGCTGCAAGCATGGCACTGCCAGCATGGTGTGGGTGTGCCAGCACAGTGCAGGGCTGTGGGCTCAGCACAGAGCATCTGCTGTGCGGGGCCTCTCTGGGAGCCCACAGAGGCCAGGAAGGCAGCCACAGCCTCAGTGCAAGGGGCGCCTTTTGCCTTGCGTCTGGGATGTGCTGCACACCTGCACTGGGCTCTGAACCCGCTCTGCCCATTCTGTAGGACCCAGAAAATGGTCTCATTGTCCTGAGTGGCAGTGGCACATCGGACAGGCTGGCCTTTCTCATTGCTATAAGTAGCTCCTCTCTGCTCACTTAATCCTTTTCTCTGCTATGTGCTGGGACTGGGATGGAGCCCAGCCTCTGTGTGTGCTCCTGCCCCATCCTCAGAGGCCACCCCTTCCTCACACGCCCTGCTCCAGCAGTGCCCAGTGCCCTCAGACTGACAGCACACCCCTCTCCCTCTACCTCAGGTGTCCTGGAGTGGCCATGGAGCCAAGTGTGGCACCAGATGTAAAGGGGTCAGGGCATGCCTAGGCAGAGCCATAGGACAGTCTGAGGCCTCTGGATGCTTGCAAGTCAGCTGGGGCCAACCACAGATGGCAGCAGAAGGCCTGACAGAAGCCTGGGAGAGTGGGCTGGATGGCAGGATACATTGTGCTGCTCCAGTTTACCACACTGGAAGACTCCCTTGGGTTATGGTTCCCCTTTCTAGTTCCCATTTCTGTTTATTATGGGGCAAACTGAAAGCCCCTGCAGGAAGCTATGGAAAGACTCCTTGGTAGTTTCTGAACACAGCTGGTGACTGGCTTGGGGCAGGGTGGTGCTGGTGGTCTCCTGGGTCTGTCACTTTGGTATCTGCTTTGTCTGGCCCTCACATGAGATCTGGCTTTGTGCATTGCACTGGCCAGGGAGCTCCCAAGGGTGTTGCCAAGTTAGTTGATAGCTTTGTTATGTGTATCCTGTCCTTTTAATGTAATGCTTCACTCTATGTCATCAGATTTCCTTTAACAAGCTGCTAAAAGGCCTGGGTCAGCTGCCCCTTTACACATACATCATTGCTGGAGACAGGTAAGGGAAAGCACAGAGTTTGCTTTCAGCCCTGCAAGTGTGTGCTGTGGTTCAGGCAAGCAGAAGACTAGTGTGTGGCTTTCGAGCCTGGCAGGCAGCAGGATGCCTGCCTTGATGCATGGCCAGATACAGGCAGGCCTTGTGCACTTCAGCCCTAAGCTGTCCTAAGCTGCAGCAATTACAGAGCAAGACTCTGTGCAAGGGGCTCTGGGATCAGTGGGAAATTACCACTAGAGGGAAAGTTTCACATGGAATTTAGCAGGGAGCAGTATTAGTCCCAGATGTTTTCAATGATTCAGCAGTAAATATATCATTAGTAGTCACAGTAGGTGTGGATAATGGCTGGTGGCACAGGGTTAGTAATCCTCAGGCCAGGACAGTCTTGCAGGGCACTCACAGGACTGGACCCATTTGGACAAAAGGGCTCTGACATACTCGTTAACTAAACGTGTCCAGTACTATTTTCAGGCCCTGAGGCCAGGTGAGCCAGGGTACTATTCAACTCTCTAGAACAGGATGTGTGTATCTAGACTGCTTACCAGGAATGGTCCCTAGGGCATGCTAATGTCTGACGAGTGTCTAGGGATAGGTTGAGAAAGTGTAAATTGGCCTAGGCTGTTCTAATAATAATTAAACAGCATAGATGACCACTCTTCAGTGCCCAGGAATGGTCCCTGGCCTTCTTTAATTTATTAGTGTAGGCATAGTTGACGTGTCTCAATACAGCCAAAGGCAGGTTGTACCTACAGACAGGCCTTCATCCTCCAAAGCAGTGGCTGAAAAGTATTCAAGAGCAGCAGGGACAAGCATTGTCCTCTGTGGATATGTAAATAGGGGAACAATGAGAAGATTACTCTTCTGTTTGTGGCTGAGGAAAACAGACTCTGGAGTTGTGGAGCCTGATCTGGAACCTCACCTGAAAAGAATGTGAACATTAGAGGAATACAGAGAAGACAGAGACAATGATCTGAGGACTGGAAATATCTCAGAGGTAGAGACAGAAAGAGTTCAAGGTGCTAAAAGAGAAACCTATAGGTTATCATTTAATGCATACACAGACCTGGGAGAATGTACTGAATGTTAAAGGCCCCTTTGTTCTTCGGAGAAGTTACATAAGGTTCAAGAGCAAGGAATAAAATCATAAATGTTCTAGTTAGAAATAAGGTATGAAATGAACCCTTGGCTGACTCTGCTGGCTGCTCAGTTCACAGTCTGTTGACAGCATCATGATGGACCCTACTTTGAGGACTGTTCTGAGGACCATAATTTATTTGTGTGTGACATAGCAAGAGCTGTGAGCGGGTGCTGCAGCCAGGACCTCTCTCAGATAAGTGTCTGTCACTGCATGACCAAGCCAGCCTCCTCTGGGCTGACAGGGACTTTAGCCCAGGTTGGGGCATGTTCCAGGCTCTGACCACTCAGTCCCAGTGGTGAACCCATGAAGCCTTGGGGCTGGACACTGGCTCTTTCCTCCCTGTTCCCTTTTCCTCTGGGCTGACTCCATTCAGGAGCCAGGAGAAGGCAAGGACAATACCTATTAGATGGACAGTACAGCTGCTGAGCAGCTGCTCCTTTCTCCCTACAAAAAGAGTCCAAAGGCCAGGTGGAAAAGGAGCCTGGGGCTGGTCTGCCTGGGCTTGCCAACAGACTGCGGTTGACTCTGCAGAATGGCCTGCTGCTTGCACCGAGGAGAGGATTCTGTACAGACGGATGACGTCTAGTGGAGCCTTTGCTTGTGGATGACAGCCTACATTCCCCACCCAGGCCTGGGGCACCCAGTGCTGTGCCTAGTCAGTGACACCTACTGTCTTCTGCTGATTTGATCAAACTCAAGTCTGAGCCATCATGTTAAGCCAGAGCCCTGCTTTTTGGTCAGTGCAGCACCTGTGCCAGCAGCGGATTTGGAAGCGTGTGCTGTCTGACCTGATGCTACATGGAATAGGTCCAGTCTTGCACTGGAGGAAGGGTCAAGGGGCTGAGGGTGTGGGCACTTTTGTGTTCTGGTCTGTGAAGAAGGAGTGTCTGCCAGCACTTCTGCCTTGTCTGGGGGAAGATCCAGCTTTCTCCATGGTAACTGCAGCATGGCTGGTTTTCCTTGTAGATCCTTGGTGATGTCTTAGGAGGGGCTGGAGGACAGTGCTCTACTGGGGATTGAGGAGCTGAGGAAGGTGAGGTCAGGGAATGGAGAAGAGGAAAGAGAAGTCTGACTGACCCTTGAGGTGTACATGAGCCGTCCTGGAGGATGAAGTCACCAAGGACTTGGGGTGGTGGGGAGATCTAGAAGCAGGGCAGTGACAAAATGCAGAACAAGAATAGTCAGCACAGCCAGGTTCCTGCTTGTGTTGTGCCTCAGGTGAGCTCCCTCCTATCCCAGTGCCTGGAAGAGTGTGATGCATGTGGAGGAAAGGCCCCCTGTCCACCTTTCCCAGCAAGGTTGGTAACTCTCTTTCAACCAGTGCATTGAGAAGCCTCTTTTTTCCATTCCTGGCTGCACCATCCCTTCTTCACCAGGGTGATTCAGAGCCCCTTGCCAATCTAACACAGGGAGGAATGTTTTTTCCCACCAGCACAACACAGTTTTCCCTTTTTACTCCCACCTCAGGTCTGTGATGGGAAGAAGAAAATGGTTCTCATTGGCATCTCCTGTGGTTTATCTGTAAGCACTTCAGTGATGACTACAGATTGGCTGGGAGCAAAACAGGTTCACAATGCTGATGTGTGAAAGGGCAGCTGCACTCAGGGTGGGGAAGATCGGTGGCCATTAACCATGGCAGAAGCTGCAGGTAGCTGTCTCGGATGGGTGCTAACATCTCAAGTACCTGGACTGGGAGTTCATCACTTCTGCCTGTTACTGAAGGAGGGACACTGTGATTCTTTGCCATAGGTTACCAGCTGGTATGAGACAGACAGAAATTCCTGCAGATCTTTAAAAGTGTCTTCAGATACTGCTCCCCCAACTTGCCCTCTGCACTCCCTGTTTTACATTTGTATACAGTTTCAATGCACATCCTTCATGCACAAATTTCAGTGTGATTCATATTTCCCCACAAACCTAAGCAAAGTTTATAATAAAATCCAATAAAGGTTTATTTAACCAGTTTTATAATAAAAATTAGCAGTAATTAAGTTTAAGAATAAAACATCAGGTGTGATTCTCTACCATACAGCATCTTCCCCTGCTGGTGCAATAGATCTTATAGAATCATAGAATGCTTTGGGTTGGAAGGGACCTTTAGAGTCCACCACCCCTGCAGTGAGCTGGGACACCTTTAACTAGATCAGGTTGCTCAGAGCCCCATCCAACCTGACCTTGAATGTTTCTAGGGATGGGGCCTCCACTACCTCTCTGGGCAACACGTTCCAGTACTTCACCACCCTCATTGTAAAAAAACTTCTTCCTAATATCCAGTCTAAATCTACCCTGCTTTAGTTNGTCCTTCTTGTGTTGAGGACTCCAGAGCTGGATGCAGTACTCCAGGTGAGGTCTCACCAGAGCAGAGTAGAGTGGCAGAATCACTTCCCTCGATCTGCTGGTCACGCTTCTTTTGATGCAGCCCAG
>WAAD01041919.1:462-18783 GCA_013389945.1 Fregata magnificens | reverse complement strand
ACTTCTAGGCTGCAAGATATATCCCAAAACTTATGATTCTGTAGTTCTCTAAAGAAATACAGACTTTCAATCAGATATAAACAGAAAAATATACTTATTGCCACTATAACAAGATCTATTGATATTTTGATATAGAAGCTAGTAATGCTATACAGAATCAGAGAATAACTGAGGTTGGAAGGGACCTCTGTAGACCATACAGTCCAATCCAGAAGTCTCAGAAGTCTTTGCCTAGTATGTACTGATCCAGAGGAGAAACCTGAACTATTAACTGACAGGCTGAATTAAGTTGCAAATTGTGGAGGAGAATGAATGAAGGAGCAAAACAGTATTTCACCCTGTTCATGTGTTCCCATGCTCCAGCCCTTTGTTTTTAGGGGAGAGAGACAGTAAAAGTATTCTGTATAAAACTGACTCATAAAATCATCCCTATTCATGCTCTCTCTGGAGATTTTTCCCTGGTTGTAAGTCAGCTCAACACATGCCACTGCTACTAAGCTGATAATTTTCCAGACTATGTTTTAAAACATTATGAAGAACCAAATAAGAATTAAGTAACTGAAAAAAAAAAAAAAACCACCACTGCATTTACATCTTTAGTATACAAACCATACAGTGAGGTTACTTGTCAACCAGACTTCTTTCTAGATGCATAGTGTCTGTTAGTATCCCTCCAACTTATCAAGGAGACTGTGATATTACCTAAGTAATAAAAAACTTGTGGTTAATTTGTCTTTGCAAAAAAGGTTTGTAAGGTAGATATTCATCTGCAAGGTCTTTGTCAAGTTAAGGACACATTTTGAAAGAGCTGATACTGAAAGGTGACCTAGACTGAGCAATAACATGACAATAACAACATCCACAGTATCTGCAAGGTCTTGGAGTTGACATATGCTTGGCAAGCACTCAGCCAGCTCTGAAAATCTGAATGTTTGAGATAAGTATCCTCATGCAAACTAGAAGTAAAATATTTATATTTCAGAACCTCTTTTTTGAGTTGAATCAGGTGAAGTGCTAACTGATAGGGTGCTGTAGTCAGATAGGGTGCAATATTTAAGACTTCATGCTTAGGTATGGCATTTGCTTAAAGACTTGGAGGTAGATTTTGACCATAAACACCAAGCAAGGCTAAGCCTCCTATGTTTCCTAACTTTATTGCAATGTGATCTTAAGCTTTTTTATTTTGTTTTAACTGAAGGAATTTTGCTGTTTACATGTTTTAAACCAGAAAACTGCAGCTGTTGATGCATAATTTTGGCACCAAGTCAGAGATAGCAAAAAGCAGTTTCCAATGTTTTTTCACCAGTTTATTACTTTTTAATGAATATGCTCGTTTACATACTCTTGACATATTTTTTGATAAATGTTTTGAAAAGAAACCCCACTTATAGGTACTGATAGGTATAAGCTTCTAATGATTCCCAGTATATAAAAAAAAATTGGTACATTTGATGAAAGTATAGAATGAGAGAAGAAAACCAGAATTTTGCACTTGATCAGAAGTAGCATTTTCTAAGTGTTAAATTTTTTTTCCTAGGTTTCTAAAAACCTGTCTCTAGGTTTTCATTTTTTTTGTTTGGACTTAGACTGTAAACAAAAGGATCATCCTTATTGAAGAAAGCCCTCATAATATTCAGAAGTTTCTTCTATCTCAGGTTTATCATTAAAAATTCAGTTTAAAAAACTGCAAAATGATCTCTCTTATTCTTGACAAAATACTGATAAAAGAATTTGTGCAAGTGACCAACAGTGACCTGTTGCCACAAAAAAAGTTAGTGGAGGAGGAGACTGGGACAGTACAAATGACAGTATGTCTAGTAAAGGGAGAAGCACTAAGCAAAGAAGATTACTAAGGCAGAGTTTTAAAAACAATCATACCACAACTACAAACAAGGGTATGGGACAGTGAACTAGAGGGAAGAAGTAAATTGGAGTCTGACAATTTTTTTTGGAAGGACAGTAAATGTGGTGACAGGGATGATCAAGAAAGGGGATAAAATGGCAAGCAGTAAGTACAAGTGGGACAATATGGGAGTATCTGTCTCCAGCCCAGTTTCCAACCACTGCAGCTCGGCCCAAGACAGTAAACCTATTGCATGTCTACAAGTTTGTCTGAATTTTCTCCATGATTAGGGAATACCTGGAGTGAACTCCGTAACAATATTCCCACTAGAAAAGACACCTTCATAAGTGTGAAATTTAGACAATGAGACTTCTTAGTAAAGTGTCATCTCTGTTTATTAAAAATGTCAACAGTCTTCTTAGTAAGATATTAACAACACTTAAGATCTATGTGAATCTTTCACTTCTTCAGTAAAGTGGGAAACATTTCATTGTTTACTTTAGTAAGGGAAAGAGCTAAGTGTGATATAGTCATGGCCAATATTTTCTTTAGTTCAGTGTTTTTTATCAGCATATGTACATATGTCTCCAAGATTATGGAAGCAAGATATCCACCTATTAAGCTGACTGCATTTTTTTCTAGTAGGCATATATACAGATCAAACATTTGTGCTATTCCTTCGCAGGCATTTTCTTAGAATTCTTTAACCAATGTTCACTTCAATTATATACAGGAATAATGGAGAAACATGAGCAACTAGCTGAAGAATATATTACTACAGCTAATGAACATTCAGTTGCTCTCAGCTGTCTGCTCACCAGAACTATATTTGTGAGTTTAACAGAGGGGTATATAAGAATATTTTTTGAAAAAAAATTGTTAATATTTTTACCACTTATGTGCTAAAAAACACAAAGATGAAGAATTTCAGAAAGAAAATTCTTAATTGCTTCACTTTAAACTGTATGTCATTTTGTCAAATTGCTTGTTCTTTTGTAAGGTGTTTTCATATCTTAAATGGGACATTCACCTAATAACTTAGAAAGACCAGCCCAAAGTAAACTGTTCTATTTAAATCTGTCTCTGTAAGATGATACTAATTGGATGCAACCTCATCACTACTAGCCTGGGCCTCATACAAAATAACTGTAGTGTTACTGCAATTTAAGAAAATATGAACCAGTGGTTCACATATGACAATCAAGTGTAATTTAATTTGTGTTAACTCAGACTGTTAATATTTTCATTCTACAGTTTGCAAGTAGTTCAGTGATAGATTAAAATAGTGACATGCGAATAATATCTCTCAATAAATTAAGACAGTTACTTTTCATGCTCAGATTTTCTGTTTTTTAAAGAGTATCACTGTGGAACCTTCCCTTCTGCAAAGACAGATAAAGGCACTCTCTCTCATACTCCTACCTGGAAGCAGATTTTCAATAAAACTAGAAAATATAGTATATATTTAAGAAGTATAATATAATGGTTTCAGCTGGAAAATAAATTCAGGGATTATTAGCAGAGACAGAAAGAGAAACTTACTGTGATAGTTTAAGTCTCATTTGCTTAGAATACCATATAAAACACGTGATAGAATACAGACAAAATTAGTACTATGCCATAGAGTCACTGAATAGACCTTAAGATGTACATTGTGTACCGGGGGGATAGCAAGAACTCTGTTCCCAGTAAAGTTTTGTTAACAAATTTATTTATTTATTTATTTATTTGTTTTGTTTGTTTGTTTGTTTGTTTTTTTATTTGTTTGGTTATTTTCCTTCTTTATTGTTCTGTGGAGGTTAAATTTAAAAGTGGGACAGATAGTTATCCTTTTGGATCCTGTAAATCTTCCAACAGGAACCCCCAGAAGTGTTTGTGTTCCTTGCACATGTCTACACTACAGACTGAACTGGTTGTAAATGAATTGTTCCAAGAATACAAAGCAAATTAGCTGCTTCATCAGAGAGTAATTGCACCACAGCGCAGTACAGTTTAATACCCTCTTCTGAGAACAAGTGTTGATATACAGAGTGGTGGATGGTAAAGCCATTAAACCTGTTTATTCCAGTTCTTCTTACGGGTTCACCCCAGCAAGGGCGAAGCTAGGCAGTAGGGGGTCACCTTGTCTTTGGTAATACACATCAGATCAAGACCATCCCTCTAAAGAGAAAAAAATACTATACTTTCACTGATATGCTTAAAGAAACTTTTGAATGACACGGTGAAGAAGCACTCAGTGACATAGAAAGGAGGTGCCTATAACAGGAGCAGACAGTGGCAGACAAATGGATATAGGACTAGCTTGCAACAGACTCACAGTCAAGTCCTACAAGGATCCAGGGAGAGTTTGGAAGGATTTATCAACCCAAGAAGTCACTGGGAGCTGGCTGATTGGAGAAAAGAACCTTGCACTGAAAAGTGAGCAAAATGTGGATTTCTATTCAAACCTTTTACTTAAACTATGCCATATCCAGCAGTGCGTGTTTTCTCTCCATATACTTACAATGTTCAAGTCCCTATAATTACATCCCCTAAAGGTATACATTTAAAGATTGGAAAAGTTTAAATCTTTCATTACCTCACTTAAAGAAAATAAGAGACATTTCCACTTCAGTACAAATTTACCAGTTTGGTGTTGCAACTGGAAGTACTGAGTCTGGCTCAGATGGAGTTAATTTTCTTGATAGTAGCCCTTATAGTGTTATGTTTTGGATTTGTGACTAAAACAGTGTTGATAACACACCAATATTTTAGCCATTGCTGAACAGTGTTTGCACAGCATTAAGACTTTCTCTGTTTCTCATGCTGCCCTGCCAGGGAGAAGGCTAGAGGTGAGCAAGAAGCTGGGAAGGGACAAAACTAGGACAGCTGACCTGAACTGACCAAAGGGATATCCCATATCAAATAGCATCATGCTCAGCAATAAAAGCTGGGAAAAAGGAGGAGCAATGGAGGACATTCCAAGTTATGGCATTTGTCTTCACAGGTGACTGTGATGCATGTTGAGGCCCTGCTTTCCTTGAAAAGCCTAAACACCTGCTGCTGAGAGGAAATAATGAATTAATTCCTTATTTTGCTTTGCTTGCACGCACAGCTTTGCTTCACTAACTGAACTCTCGACCTATGAGTTTTTCTTGGTTTTAACCTTCGAATTATCTCTCCCTCATCCCACTGGCGTGGAGTGAGTGTGCGGCTGGGTGGGGGTTTACCTGCTGGCTGAGGTCAATCCACCACAGTTAAACAGAAATTTTCTTTGTTTCAGCAGTTAGGATGCATCTGATCCCAAACAGAAACGTGTCTGCTCTGTAAGTCAAATGCTGCCAAAGATACATAAACCAAGTCCAGAGGAGGGCCACAAAAATGATCAGAGGGGAACACCTCTCCTATGTAGACAGGCTGAGACAGTTGGGGTTGTTCAGCCTGGAGAACAGAAGGCTCTGAGGAGACCTTATTTCTGCCTTTCGATACTTAAACGGGGCTTATAAGAAAGATGGGGACAGACTTTTTAGTAGAGTCTGTAGCGATAGGACAAAGGGTAATGGTTTTAAACTAAAAGAGGGTAGATCCAGACTAGGTATACGGAAGAAATTTTTTACAATGAGGGTGGTGAAACACTGGAACAGGTTGCCCAGAGATGTGGTAGATGCCCCATCCCTGGAAACATTCAAGGTCAGGTTTGACGGGGCTCTGAGCAACCTGACCTAGTTGAAGATGTCCCTGCTCATTGCAGGGGTGTTGGACTAGATGACCTTTAAAGGTCCCCTCCAACCCAGACTATTCTATGATTCTGTGATTCTAAGTCCTGGAAACAACAGTCCCATATTATAAGTGCAGAATAGTTTTGATGTATGTTGAGTATAGCATCTTCCCCTCTACTTACCACTGGTGAGTTCATACCTGGAGTGTTGTGTCCAGTTCCAGGCTCCTCAGTAGGAGACATGGACATACTAGAGAAAGTCCAATGATGGGCCACAAAGATGATTAAGGGACTAGAGTATCTCTGCTATGAGAAAAGGCTGAGAGAACTGAGATTGTTCATGCTGGAGAAGAGAAGAGTCAGGGGGATCTTATTAATGTGTATAAATACTTGAAGGGACAGTGCAAAGAGGATGGAGACTGACTCTTTTCAGTGGTACCCAGTGACAAGACAAGAGGCAACAGGCACAAACCGAAACAGGAGGTTCCATCTGAACATCAGGAAACAGTTTTTCACTGTACGATGACTGAGCACTGTCACAGGTTGCCCAGGGAGTTTGTGGATCTCCATCCTTGGACATATTGAAAAGCCGTCTGGACACGGTCCTGGGCAACTGGCTCTAGGGGTCCCTGCTTGAGCAGGAGGGGTTGACCAGATGACCTCTAGAGGCCCCTTGGGACCAATGAGCAATGACTTCTCACAGAGAGGCATTCATGAAAAGACATAGCTTTTACCAACAAAGCTATTTAATTTTATTATCCATATGCATGTAAGACACCGATCTACTGTTTAAACAGTGAATGCTGCCTCTATTTTTGCACCATTCCCTATGGTAAGTAATATTGAATACTCATATTCAAAAATAACAGCTATGATGCACCAACAGAAAACTTCATAAACGTATATTTAACTATTTTTAATGTATGTATGCATATAATTTTCTAAAGAAAACAGAGTAGAATTCTGCTGCCACTAAATGCAATTACAAAATTCCTACTCATTTCCCTGAGAACAGAATGTGGTTTTTATTTGATACTCTGGTTCCTCATCAGACTTACTCATTGTAATTTATTAGGAATATTTTTGCTTTTTTGAAGGATAGAAAAGGAAATATAAAGTCCAGAAATAAAAGATTAAAAAATGATGTCAGACTTTCAATTGATGAGCTGATCTGCATACCAAGGGAAAGTAATTCATTTCCAGAGTAAAAAAGGATCAGGGGGCATGAAGCTGAGGTTTACAAAAGCTTAACAGAAGGAGCAGTATGAATACAGATTCATTTTTGAGTGGAGGGAATCTACCAAAATTAATGAAGCAAAAGTGTTGAGGCTAAGTAAGTATGCTGGAAAGTATTTTCCTACAGAAAGTTAAAAAATACAATTAATAGTCATTAATAAGAATTTCTTATGTATCATCCTGAGCTCAGATTTGCTTAACTTTCCCAAGGAAGTACCTTCTAATAATTCTTAATTTAACTTATTTTTGAAGAGACAAAATTAATCTGAAATTTAATCCTAAAAAATAGTTTTAAGTTCTTGAATATCATAGATTAGGGTGTTACAAAGTCCTGAAGATGTGGAAGGACCCTCAGAGAAATCCTCATTGGGGTTTGATATAAGCAAAAGATTTCAAGTTCTTTACAAGTTCATCTGAGACTGGACTTTTATCACTCTGAAAAGTCTATGAACATTGGAATTAAGAGAAAAGACATAAATTTCACAAACATTTGAGAACATTTAACATGGAAAAAAATGATGTTCAACATAATACATTTAGAAATCAACGTTTTATTCCAGCAGAATGATTTCCAGCTTATTTAGTGTAACAGAAGTTGAGGACTTGGTCACTCCTTATATAACCTACCAACATGTATGTTTCATTGCAAAGATTAAAAATCATTCTGAATTTAAGATGAGATTCCAATAACAAGGACAAGCACAAGGGAAATTTTGTCAGAAAAGTGGAAGAACAGAAAGATTATGTCTGATATTGCATGTTTGAAATTTGATTAAGTTGAAGTAGCTGTATATAAAAAGAAAAAAAAAATCTGTTTGTGGAGGAAGATATCAGTTTGGACATTAGATTCTACCAGCTATACACTAGAATGAACAACTGAGCCATGTGGCTCCTTGTGAAGAGAGAGTCTCCATCCCCTTTGTAGCCGCCCTTTCAGTACTGGAATACTGTGATGAGGTCCCCCCTGAAACTTCTCTTCTTAGGGGAGAAAAGACCTAACTCCTTCAGTCTTTCCTCATAGGGCAGGTTCTCCAGCACTTTGATCATCTTTCTGGCCCTCCTTTGGACCCTCTCCAGTCTGTCCACACCTTTCTTGAATTGTGGGGACCAGGACTGCACACAGTACTCCAGGTGTGGCCTGACAAGTGCTGAGTAGAGCAGGATGATAATGTCTCTATCTCCACTAGAAATGCCCCTACAGATGCAGCCCAGGATTCAATGACATCCTGTCATTGAATTGAATGAAAAATTGAACTGTTTCTCTGAAAATATCATCTCCTGTTTAAACATGATATAAACATATGTATCATTACTTATCCTTTGTTTTCAACATTAACATTCCTTTTGGTGAAATCTAATCCAATCCAAGAAATGCTGAGCAATGTGCACATAGTTATTCTAACTTTCTTAATTACTTATTACATGGTTTCAGAACAAGTTTCTTAAATTATATAAACCAAGGATTACCATATGTCATTAGTCTATAGATCATTGCTATTCATTTTCAAAATTAGACACATAATTTAATGTGTTGAAATCTACATTCCTAATAAGCTGAACACTTACAGGTAGGATGATGTAGTAAGAATAAATTGAATCTCAGCAACCACAATGAATAGGAAATCATGCTGAAGCTAGTGTTTACAGAAATTGTAAATCAGTGGAAGTTTATCTATTATCTCTCTTCTACCCTAACAGTAGCTTCTAATCGAGCCTCTTGGAGTCCAAGTGATATTTTCAGGCACATTCACTGAAAAACCTTTGTGATGGGCTGCTCTGCAGAGAGGAGGACTCCTGACAAACCAAATAACCCTGATAACAGTTAATGATTTAAAGATTTGCAATGTTCCCTTTTAATCTAGGGGGAAAAAAAATTCTATCTGGAAGTCTGCAGTAGCAAAGAATAAGGTTACTGTTCCCATTTCCAATAATGATAAATATAATTTCTTATAATGAAGCAAAGAAAAATTAGTTCACTACATTATAGGTAGAAATGAATAAATTAATTAATTGAAATTTCTAAACCTGGAACTTAATGGGGGGAAAATCCCAAATGCTTTTAATTATCTACATTAGAAAATACACACATGCCATTTTCTGTGTTCTAAAACTCCTATATCTATGTGAATTGCGATGGTTGTTCAATTCTAGTTCTCGGCAAAAAGTCCCCTAGTTCCCTTACCTCCTTTAGGGACCCAAGGCTGAGAATCTAGTGTGAGCTGCACTGCTCTCTCAGTCCTGAATAACTTTCTCATCAGCAAACTTTTGGATCAGCCTCTAATGATTCCTGCGCCTTATGATATAGATGGACAAAACCCAGGGCTTGAAGTTCAAAATAAATATCAGCTTTGCATTTAATGTCTTTTCAGGTATATAAATGATGAGTCATACATTAATAAAATAAATATCCTGTGACTCAACGTCCCAGTTATATTCCTATGGTGTTAATATGAAAAGATTGTAAGAACTCTTTCCCCCAGTAGACTTCCACCTTCAGTTCTGCATAAAATATTACTTCTTTCCCAACAGCTGGCTAATGTTAACTATAGCCTTGTTTCTCTTATCTCAATAGCATTTCATGAATTTGTTTTCTTCTGTGTTGGCTGTGCTAGGACTTATTTTCAAACTGGGAGTTTTGAGTTGTAGTGGGCTGACCCCAGCCAGCACCTGAGCACCCACCAGCCATTCACTCTATCCCCGCAGTGGGACGGACAAGAGAATCAGAAGAGCAAAAGTACCGAAAACTTGTGAGTCAAGATGAACTCAGTTTAATAACCGAGAAAAAGAAAAAGAAATAAAAAAAAAAGGAAAAAAACCTGCAACACCTCAAAACCCTGCACAAACAACAAACAAGTGATGCAAAGGTAATCACTCACTACCTCCTACAACCAGACCAATGCCCAGCCAGTCTTTGAGCAATGACTCCTTTGGAAAAACTATGCCGCAATTTTATTGCTGAGCATGATGTCATATAGTATGGAACATCCCTTTGATCAGTTTGGGTCAGCTCTCCCAGCCATGACCCCTCCCAACTTTTTGCCTGTTCCTACTCTACTTGCTGGGGATGGGGCAGAGTGAGAAACAGAGGCGGCCTTCACTCTGTGCAAGCACTGCTCAGCAAAGGCTAAAACACTTGTTGTGTTATCAACACTGTTTTAGTCACAAATTGAAAGCACAGCACCATACAGGCTGCTGTGATGAAAATTAACTCCATCCCAGCCAGCCCATTGGAATGAAGATTACCGTGTGGATTATATGCCTGAAAGTATTACATATACAAATAAATATTGAACTTCTGAGCCGACAATGGGAAATCTGTAGGAGCAATAGCAGTATTAGTAGGAGTATATACATGCTGCATAATATATTTGCAGACATATGCTGTCACTTACAACAATTCTTAGACCTTAATAATGGTCTTCATGCGTCAGTCCCAAAGCACTTTACATAGCATGCAAATAATAAAATGGATGTTCAGCTGACAATCGAACTGACTCACAGGGACAAAGATTACTCACAGAGCTTTCTGAGTTGTATAGCAGTAAAAAGAGCAAAGAATTAAAACTTAAATCCTGAATAGGCACCATCTACCATGAGCATGTCTGAATTAAAGTTTTAGTCTAGATCAGAAGGAAGCTTTCAAAGCAATCTCCTTATTGTCAGTCCCTACTAAAACTATTTCATTTTGCATAGGAATTGGATTTCTTTCAGAGGAAACCAAAGTGGAAGATGTGTTGCAGGCGTGCACTGAATGTGCTTCAGCTGCAAGTGGGCTTTCAGTCCACAGGACCAAACTGAAGCTACTCTGATATAAAACACCTTGAGATGTATACAGTGTGAAGATTATATCCTCCGTGACAAATTTTTGCTCTACACATCAACTCCTTTTCATCCACATTGATAGACTGTGTCACTAACAAGAATAACACACTACAGATAATTTAAGCTAACTATATCTTATTTATACTTTCAAAATATATTCTAGAATCTCTCTCCCTCCTTCTCTCTCTCTCAGGCACACACACTTACACACAGCCATACCACCCTGTTTTTTTGAACTGAGAACAGCAAAAGGCTCAAAATACTTTCAGTCTCTACAGTTAACATTTTATCAGAACACAGATGCTATAAAAAAAGAATGAGAAAAATAGGGATAACTCTTTGATTGAAGTCATTAAATATGAAACTTTCCTTTTCCCACTGTGCCATTGCAATGACTTTGCAATTTTTTTTCTTCTATAGCTTTTTCCAGTCTTAACAATTTCCAGTAGCTTGCTGGGCTGAATAAACTTCACAGAATACCATTTCTGGTTTTGTAGGAAAGTTTCTTTTGTTAACTCTGAGGTTTGTCTTTGGTCTGTTCTCTAATTGCAGACAGACTCTTGCTCCTTTAAGGGTCTTCCAAGCTGCATGGCAATATCTTTCATTTCAAGTTTTCTCTCTCTGGCACTTCAGACATCTCTGGCACTTCAGACATGTCTTCCCAAACACACACATGCACATACACAAATCTGAAGATGATCAGTTTTCTTTAAGGAGAAGAAAATTTCCCCTTTCCTCTAGAGTTTATCACTGAGCCAGAATAGACCAGTCAGGACAAGGTAAATATGAAGTCTTTTGAATTGCTGTGCAATTCACAGTGTTTTGTTTTGCTATACTTGGTTAACAAAATACGGTATTTATACTGTAAAATAGAAGCTTACAAATTAAATGATTCTTTCATCCTTCTTGAGAAGTCTCAGATAAAAGACACACAGGTCAACACAGTTGACCTTAACTTGTGCAAATTAGAGAAAGGTGAATAGCACAAATGAAAACTTGTTAAATAGAAAGAAAAACAAGTTGTCACTGTTTCTAACAAACCCAGAGGGTATTTACAGTAGATCTGAGAAAACTGTAAGAGTATTTAATTAAAATTACTCATTATATCTTTTAAACTCTCGCAAAAGTAAGATTGTTTATTTTAGCTTCTAGCTACATTAGACAGTGGCAGTGTAATTATCATCATTAAACAATATCTTTGTTGAACTCTAAGAATGTATGGCAGTAAAAAGTCATGAATATATGTCAGGAATTAACTATTTGATGACCATACTCTTTAAAGTCATGGCTAATTGCTAATCAGTATTTCAGTGGAATTCAGTATATGATAAGGGTTCCAAGTCATGGGATTCAGACTGTCATATGTTCAGCATTTCATGGCATTCTCTCTTTCTGACTCCTCTGTCTCCATGTAGATTCCAAAAATGTTTCATATTTGTCAAGATTTCTAGTACTAAGGCCATTGTGCAACAAACCTTTTAGAAGAGTCAGGGCCCTGAGGACAGTCACAGGCCACCTGCCCGGAGCTCCCCCTACCTCCCGCATGTCCCAGGACTCCACTACAGCCCTCCATGACTGTCAGTCCCTTGGTGTTGTGACAGTAAGAGGCGGTGGTAGTCAGGGATCACCTTTCTTTCTCTGGTCTATGTGAAATCGTTTCTGTGGAATGAATGACTACATGAGCAAGGGGTCTTCATTCCAGAAGACAGATGTCTTGGGCAAGTGTGGAATATGTTTTCATGAGTGCCATGGAGAAGGTGGGCAGGGGTGGACCATTCATTTTGTCTTCCAGTGCAAGAACTAAAGCGTATCAAATAAAGTTAGTAGGAGTCAGGTCCAAAACAGAAGGTGGTAGTTCACAGAAGGTAGTTGTCCTGTGTAAAGCTGTGCTAAAGAATATAATGAATACTGGCAGTCCACTTGGGTTCAGCTCCCCTAAGTCTTTGAAAATAGCTGAAGGCAAAAAGGATATTAGGAGACGTATCTTGTGGAATTTATTTTGTCTTACTGTTCTCCATGCCTTTGTATACAGTTACCCTTGCAAGCAGGATACTGAACAAGATCCACCTTTGGTCTGACCCAGTATATGGTAATTCTAATGTTTTCTACCTCATACAGTAAAACATTACAACTTTTGTTAAACTACGACAAATTAATATGCAGCGTTATCTTAAAACTTCAAATGTGTTCTTTTTAAAAATAATCACTCTATTTTTGATTGAGCGTTTTTTTTTTAATCATAAAAATGAAAACAAAACACTAAGCGATAATAAAAAAACACCAACTGTCCCCAATTCTTAACAAGAATGCATGTCATAATGGAAAACTCAGATCTAGGTGCAAACATTAGCATTAATCAGCAGTGCTGCACAGAAGGAAAGCTGCTCAAAATAGTATTTCTGTTCTGTAAATAATCTGTTATTTTGAGTAGTTTTAACATATATAGATGGTAACTGATAATCTCATTAATATATGTAGACACTTCCAAGGGATTTAATCCTGTTAGGTGCTGAGCATCTTCAGTCCATTTTAATATATAAAAAATGAAGACACTGATTGATTATCTCATATGGCAAATAGCTATATCAAATACATGTTGAACTATTAATACTTCACAAATTTGTAGTTAGTGTATTTAATCAGAAAGTTGCATTATGTTAAATGCACAGACAGCCCAGGACCAAGTGTAAAGAAGACTTTGAGTTATTTCTTGTAACTTATGAAATGTCTGCATCAATCTATACCACATGTTACACATAGTGAAATACTCATATTTGTATGCTAAGTAATTGCAGAACTGCTGGTAAAATCCCAACTGTTTGCCTGCCTTGTAGAATTTAGAACTGCCATTAATCACCTTCTTTCTCTTCAAAACATTGCATGTAAATGACATTTTCTTTATATTTTGCATTATTCTTGTGTTTTGCCATGTGACAGCACTAATATTTTTTGTTTTCCCTATCCCTCACTTCTGTAAGTCAACCATAACTGGAGATGGCACTAAATAAGTTAGACTGTAATTCTGAAAGCATGTAACAAATCCGAAGGATATTGTTTTCTGAATTAATAAAAAATGAGACAAATGGAAAAGGAATTCACAAAAATGCCTTCAGTTCCACAAGTGTAGATTGGGAAAGAATGGGTTTTTTTGTATTGCTTACTTGTATTCTCATTTTATTTCTATTTTGAAGAAAAAAGGAATGCATTACACAAACATAAAATCAAATAGAAACTGAACATTTAAGACAACATAATGTGATCCATAGTTTATATAAGTGAAACAAATCACACAATGCATTATTTAATTAGGAATGAATATATACCTGCCATTGATTCCATCATACCTTGATAAAAAGTCTTTAGGAACATCTTTTACTCATTCTATTCAAAATCCTATTAGGCACCATGTACTTACCAGTCATTTTGAAAAGTACCCAGAGTGGTGTTCTAACCAGTTACCAGAACCACCACCAGGTGTTTCATAAAATTCTGAAAGAAGCAATTATTATTTCATGCCAGTCAAAGTATCAGTAAAAAAAAAAAAATCATAGTTTCTCTAAGAGTTCAGTAACGAATGATGTCCTTCAGAAGTTTAATATTTTTCAGATAGATTTGGATTTTTGCAATAGTAGAATAACAGGTATGGTTTTGTTTAATTGCTTCTTTACTTGTGTCAGGATTTTAAGGGAACAGCAAACAACTTCTGACTTTTTCTAAGTCATCTAAGTTCTGTAGTAGGTTATGACGTTTCTCAGATGCTAACTTCCCCCACACACACCACCAAATGGTTGCTTTTGCCAATGTCAGAGGTTCAGAAGAGAGATTCAATGAGCTTGTAAGTTGTTCTTTCATGGTGATGTCCCAAGAGTGGGACATTGAGAGTTTTCTACAACACATGTCCCTAAAACGTTAGTTTGTTAGAACAGCTGCTGGCAAGGTTTTGGCGGATGCCAGTGAGCATTTATAACAAATGGTGTTCCCGTACAGCTTGGGAGCTGCCGTTCCCAGCTGACAATCTGGATACAGTTACACTGTCTGAGAGAAGAAGGGAATTTAATGGAATGGGCACAAGCTACTCCATGCCTGTTGGCCTGTTGACACATTGCCAGAGAACAGACCCAAACAAATTAGATTGTAGATATGCATGTAGGGCTGACTCACCTACTATAATCTATCCTGTGCATAAACCTTATTGATAAGGTATATCTTGTGATTACTTTTTTCAGGTGTTGGGTTGATAGAAAGTATTATGAAGAGAGGTGTCTGAACAACAGAGTAAATTATGCTGAATTACTGTGGTATGTTTTCAAATGTTTAAGTCCTATCTTACGTTACTTGCCAAACTTTATATAATGTAACAATTTATACACAGTCCTAGTATAATGAAAAACTATTGTGCATCTGTTGAAGAAAGCAAAAGAAATACAGTATAAGATTATTAAAAGGTATTGCCTTCTTTCAAAGTACTGAGTTTTGTTTTAAATGTCACCATAAGGATTATATAATCAAAGAAAAAGATAATTGCTCACAATAAAGCAGTGTTCAAATAAAGATTTTGTAATAAATTCCTTATATAGTTCTACAATGAACATTATGTGAATTTAAGTGAACAATATTAACTAGCATTGCTATTGTAATAAAACTAAAGCATACATATTGTCTACAACTTCTGTTACAAACAAGTTCTGCATCCTGCTTGTCAAAGAAGAGGTATAGAACAGTACAGCTAGAGAGGATGTACTACTGGATATAGGGAAATATGTTGTACTAAATTACCCCTTTGAGTGATAAGGTAAACTCCCAATACTTGCAATACCAAATAGGAAAAAAAAAAAAAGTCTTGAATACATTTTTTTTTGCTTGAAGAAATTTCTGCGTTCTAAGATGCTATCACAGTAAACATCAATTATGATAAACAATACAACAGGTGGTGAATTAAATGTTCGGTAATCATTATAAATTTTCAGATGAGATTTTTTTTCTTAATGTGTTTTTTAGCCACAGCTAGTCAAACGTAATAGTAAAATGAGACATCAAGTTCCTATTACAAAATGGATACTGTTATAAAATGGATACTAAAGTCAGTACGGAGGTTCCAATTCAAAATAAAAATCATGTTCTTACAGAACTTTTAAAATGCAATGTATTTATCCCTGAAAAGAAAATGACATTTTGTTTTCACACAAGACTAAATGTACTTTATAATTTCACAAAATTGTGTTCCAATCTGGTTTTGTCAGAAATAGAACTAATCTAGAGAAAACATTATGTTTGAATTTCTAGAATATTTCTAAGAAATTTTACTAAATATAAAAGAAAACAAGAAGCTTATCTGAACAGGCATTCTGTCTTAAAAACCATTATGAACATTAAGCACAATTAAATGAGAATTTATTCTTTGCATTAATGTCTGAAGCCAAAAATCCATATGAGTATCCTGTTTTCTTGACCTTCTTTCCAGATTTTATAGTCCCATTGTGTTACCTCTCTTTTCCCCTTTTCTAGATTAACTCACCCTTAAGTGCATTTAAGGTGTCTCTTAATCTTTTTCTTTCCTGTGCTCTGGATCCCACATTGTTGTGTGGCACAATGAAGACCATTGCCCTTTTGTTCCCTAAATGGCTTCACTTGTCTGTTTTACACCATGTAGACATGTGGATCTAGTCCTGCACATGGTTCTATACATACATAAAGAGGAAGCGAGTGGAGATACTGTCAGGCCAAAATATAATTTAAATACAAAATACAACATAAACACAATTTAAAGAAAATTAGAGACTTCTTTGTAGAGATTTTCCTTTTCCCTCTCCTTCACATCCCCCCTTTTCCATTATTAAGTTAATTTCTCATTAAAGCATAATTCTAGTGAAGTCAATGGCAAAACTTCCAATCTTCAATTTTATTATAACAATAACAGCAATTATAATGTCTTCTATATTGTTTTACTCACTAAGAATTCAAAGCTGGGTAAGGTTGCCTTGTTTCCTGAGCAAAAAAAGCCAAGATACACAACCTATAGAACATATGTATACCTTTTGTGAAGCAGTGCCATGCAGTGAACTAGCTGTGACCTGAACAAACTCTACAGCCAGAAACAGGATAGATACATCTAAGCAGTGCAGATCAATATTTCTGGGCATACCACATCATAAGCTAGTTTCTAGGACCTGAGCTAGTATTGCTGCTTTGTGCAGTACTGTGCTATCTTGTTTGGTGTTATCTCTTCAGTCTAAATACACTGCTGTATTTAAAGCAGCAAATAAATGCTAAAAGTCCTTCCACTGTTGTAAATGACATTTTAAATAGAGCCCTAAAATAAGTTAAAGCACAATGAGAGCATGTGTATGACAGTACATAAAATATGTGGAAATTCTTAACCTTTTAAACATATTCTGTGCATATTTATTAAATGATACCTAGATACAATAATTGTGTAAGTTCTCATAGACTCATATAATAATTCATGTTGGAAGGGACCTCAGGAAGTCATCTGTTCCAACTGACCACTCAAAGCAGCATCACCTTTAAGATTTTATCAAGATGTTTAGGGTTTTGTTTTGAATATCACCAGCAATGATTTTTCTGCAATCTGTCTGTCTTCACTAACCCACTAGATTGAGGGATAAAGTTCAAACTATTTACTTTCACCACCCACAGTGCAAGCTTCGATAGGTGTGGGAATGATTCAAAGTAGAATTAAAGTTTCGGTTTTTAGACAGTAATGATTTTATGGCAAGTATTCTAATGCTTTTGGGATTTCTCCTATCCAATTTTAAATTCTACATAACAATTACTGTGTGTCTCTAGTCAAAGATTTTTTCTTTTTTAAACTGAAATTTCATCTCATATACAAAAAACAGGAAGGAGGATGAGCCAGGATGACATGATGGATGAGCTTATGTAATGTTGTCACTTAAATCTCAAGCAAGAAAATGAAAGATGGATACTATAATTAAATTTTATAATTAGTAAACCTATCTGATGTGCCGATGAGCATAATATTATAAAGTTGTGTCTTTATGTATCTAACTTTTCTAGTCCTTTATTTTATCCAATTGTACTGAAAAAATGCAAACTGTAAGAGTGAAAAATAAAGGAAAAAGAAGTTTGATTTATGTTTCCTAATGATTTGTGATTCCAGCCTTTCTAAAATTCTGTAATGTTTTCTCATTTCTAAACTGGAGATAGAGAAAATAATATGAGTTCCAAACATTGTCAATAGCTCTTTTATTTTTACTTCAGCGGTTTTTGCCCTAGTGAACAATAATAGAATAAAACAAAATTTAAAAAAGAAAAAAAAAAACCAGGATACCTACCATGATGGACAGCCAAAAGAATCCTTCAGAAATGCATATATTATACTTCTGTTTGGGTTTTGTTACTTTTTTTATCATGCAATTTTTGGACTTCATTTCCTTTTATTTTATTTATAAATTCTTATGTTACACTAAATAATTTTTTCCCAACTTGTAGAGAATTGTTGTGGTGTAGCCCCAGTCAGCAACCAAGCACCACACAGCCAATCACTCACCCTCTCCCAGTGGGATGGGGGAGAGAATCTGAAGAGCAAAAGTAAGAAAACTTGTGGGTTGAGATAGGAACAGTTTAATAACAATAATAATAATAATAATAATAATAATGTAATGAAAGGGAAAACAACGAGAGAGAGAGAGAGAGAAAAAAAAAAAAAACCAGGAAAAAAAAAGGGATGAAACCACTCCCC
>WAAD01041918.1:701-12161 GCA_013389945.1 Fregata magnificens | reverse complement strand
GGGGGACAGAACCACAAATACACACAGTATCCATTAGGAGGACCCACCACATTTTTTGCATTTGAAGGTATTCGACTAGCAATTATAATTTCTATTACTTCAGGACCTAAAAACCTAGTCATGGGGCTAGGCTGCCTTAAATTCCTCTAGTCAGTAAAACAGGCAAAGCGTGTTGGTGGTGGTAAAAAGATCACCAAGCTAAAGAATAAATATGAAATATCTTCATAAATGAAAATTGTTCATGATGAATAGTAACAGTAAAACCAAAGATGGCAAACCTGTTCAATGTTGGATTTCATAGGCTGCCAATGATCATGAGGATCCTATTCAAGATTCTTATTTGTGACCATATTTCAAAGATTCAGCCATGTCCAAAGCAGCAAAGAAATCAGAACATTCATAAAAACCCTCACTGAAGCTCAGTGGAGAGACTAAACTGAATGGTGTGTATCCAGCTGCAGAGAAGGTACCCAAAACCTTCTTGTACTTTATGGTAGGACTGTAAAGAAAAGTGCTTCTAGTTTAAGATAGTGGTTGTGCAGAACGTCACAGTTTCAGAAAAAAAAGTTTTTCAGATAAGCTGTAAAAATATAACAGCATTCTTTCAAACCAGGGTCAAGACGCAACAGGAAGACTTGCAAGCTTAATGTCAAATGAATTAGGGGAAAAAATTGTAACTAATATTTTTGCTGATTCGCAGTAAATTCATGATATCACTTCTCCAATATGTGCTATATGGCTATGTGATATATAAAAAAAAAATCCAAATATTACAGGTTTTAACACATACAATCAATTTCTTCCTAAAAGTAGTAGTACATTTTTATTAGATAGAAAAATAAAACTCACTGGTTTTACTTCCAAGAGCCACCATCCTCATTTAACAGACTAAGTCCAGAAAAACAGGCTCAAAAGAAAATAGATGTTTATCAGCATATCACCAATGTTATATAACCAGATATTACATTTTTCTACTTGTACTAAAGCAGCCAATTCTACCTTGAAGATTGTTAATCTAGTTATAAACATAACTGTACTATTCACAGGAAAGATGAAGTTATGAATAAGCTGCATTTACAAGTTAGTATATCACAATCCATACGTCATCTAACGTTTTTCTTTTTAAACCTCAGGTAACAGAGTTCAATAAGGGATGCCTTATCTGTAAGCATGACCTCGTAGTACCATATTACACAAAAAATTTAAAGTGTTTCCAAAGGTGTACTAAAAAAAAAAATGTTGAAACTGTAACTACTTATCTGAAAGTATCAAGAAAGTTTGTAATCTGTTACTTAAGCTTTTAGAGCTTTTAGCTTCAAATGGCTTCGTTCCGGCTATTTTAGGAAAGTGGGGCTTTGGGATTAGGTTTTGATTTTTTTGCTATATCCTTGAGCATTAACAGTATTTTCAGCTGCATAACCAGGCTGTATAAGCAACATCTTGATTTAGGAGAGCTCTAGAAAAGAGGTCATTACCTCGCTTACTCTTTATTGCTTTGGAATTAATATCTGTGAATATACCAAACCCTGCATTGTTCAATTATCCAGACCATGTATAATGGCCTAATAAATTTCAAAATATAAACAAATATTTCCTATACAGAGATTATCTTGATCCACACCTATACATGGCAGAGAGAGAAAACACTGTTCCACTACACGCACATCTCATAGTGACATATTATCATTTCAGTCCGGTCCTATTTACAAGAGCCAGCCTTCAGTTCCTCAGACTCCTGATTATTAAAATTTCATCTTCATGATTAGACAGACAGAAATTTTTTTCTACATAGATAAATAGGTAACCTTCAGAAACAGTCTTCATTATCTGCGCTATAATCTGTTCTTTAAAATGGAGGAATAAAATAAAATTTTGAAAATTCAAATGTAACATGTTTGGAAAAGATGTTTAACTCACTAAATTCAGTTAGCTGTACTACATCATTGCCTAACACCAAATTGGATTGGAGATACAACAGCCTACAGCCAAAGGTAAATCTGTGTTCTAATCAGTGGATTGTTACAATGGGGAATGTAAGCTGCATAAGACAAGATTTGGCATTTGCATTCACACCTTGCCTTTTAATTAACCTGGAGAAAGAAGTTGATCTGGAAAAACCCCAAACACATTGCCACTGATAATAAAAGCCAAAAATACTGTAGTATGGAAGCCTAAACCCAGTATTTTTTGAAGACTATATTGAATTATGAATACAGAGCACACTTCCAAAAACACTGCAAATTCATATACAATAAGATCTGCTGTACGGCATGATAACATAAGGCTGATATGCAGATATTGTGCTGTAGATGAAGCTCTGCTTCTTGACACAAGTTATTATAATAACACTCAAGCCGCATGTAAAATCAATAAAGATCTCAAAAACATTTCACCTAGAAACTGACTTCCAGTTATTTCATATTGTATACATACCCACCAAAGTAAGAGCACTTCTGTTGCAAAGGCAGACATTAAAGTCAACATACCTGCCATTAATGCACTGCCAGCTAACCATGGGAAGTGGCAAGCATGTACAACACGTGGTTTGCATGCTCTACAAGATTGCATCACCTTACTTACATCATAGAAAAGTTTCCTATCTGCAGCAAGCCGTTTGGATGCCAGGGTCTTTGTAACATGATAAAAGGTAAGCAGTGCTCTGTGTTGTCGAAGATCATCCTGGACCTTCACAGATTCTAGAAGAGTGGGTATAAGTTCTGGCCATTGCCTTGGGCAGTCCACTCTGGCAACTTTAGCAATCAGTACAGAGATCTGAGTTGCTATCTGCAAAAAAGCAAAACAAAAACACAGATACCACAAAGTCAAAGATCATTTAGGAAATGTACAATGCAGAAATTAACAGCCAGATAAAACCTGAATCAAAAAAACCTAGTATGGATTGCTAGATTTTTGTGTGTTTTTTCTCAAACTATTCTTAAGTTTGCTGAAAGCAAATAGATGCAGAGAAAAAAAAGTCTTCTATTTTATGTTTAAAGTAAATATTTACATAAAATGCTAAGCTGGCTACCTTGTTTAAATTTTACATAAAGATCACTGAAGTTATTTGTTCTAGAAATCACATGAATGAAGAAACAGATATTTGGGAACCACTTTTTACTTAGTGATCTTTTCTATCACTTTCTACAAACAAACATAGATTGCTGAATACATATTACCCTTATTTCTGCTATACCCAAGTTTCAGCTTTTAGACAGAGACATTGCCTCCCCCCAGGCACATGTGCCTGAAAGCCATGGTCCCATCCCAGTGGCTGAAACTGAGGCTCTCACTTGCTCCAGATCCTCACACCACACCGCCACCATCTGATATTGGTTGCTGGTACCAAATCCCACTGACACCAGTCTTGCGAGAAGCTGGCACCTAGCCTTGACAGCACGCACACACGATGAACAGAGTGAGACTACACATAAAGACAGCTAAGGGATTCAATCAGAAGACAGGACAGATGGTGGTGATTAGGTGCGGCATTTGTTCAGACACAGGTACTGACCAGCCATGGTTTACACATGACTGGCCCTTTTTATAACCTCTTTCTGTCTATTCCTCACTTTGCTGCTCCACAACTCCCTTCCCCTAAACATTCCTTAATAAACTTTGTACAGTGCCTCATAACCCCACCTCAAATATCCAAAAACTTCATGTTCTTGTTTCCCCGTTCTTATCCCATTCACATTGAAAAGGTCCTTGACTGGATTAATGAAGCAGACACTCTCACCTCCAACGTACCCTTACAACTACCACCACACTTCCAGCTTAGGGAAGAAGTCGCCTTCTTATCCAAGCAACTTATGGGCATAAGAGGGAACAGCCATGCCCTCCTTTCCTGCTTCCTTAGCTGTTTCCTCTGAAGTCTGACCACCCCACAAAACTTCCTGCAATATTCATTCCTACCCACTTGCTTAGGGAGAAGAATTACTTCAGAAAACTGACATCAGTTTGCAAGGAAGAGCTGGGAGTTGTATTTATTTTCAGATCAAGTGATGTTGATTGGCAGGAGGGAGCAAATAAACTCTTCTCCATATGTGATACGAGAAGCAACCTCTCCAGGGATGCCAAGAGTACTTTTTCCTTGAGGACTGGCTTTTTAAGTGAAAAAAAATCTGCTGTCATACATTTCAAGGAGTATTTTGTTCCTCTGTTCCCTCCATATGGTAAATATCTTCAGAGGGCATGGAAATTATGCTCCCAACATATGGTATGTTCTGTTTTTCTTCTCTCCCACCCCTGCAAGTCAGCTCGTATCATCACATCTCAATACTATGTCTAATTCTTATGGTTTTGGGTTGTTTTTTTCTTTTTATACATACAAGGGTCATAATTTTTCTACCTTCCACGATGCAGAAAGCACAAGCAGATAGCAACTGTGTTACGAAGTATCTGCGACTGGAAAAGAGCACTCAAACTCAGACATATCAAGCAGACTGGGGGCTAAATGAAAGGTGCCTCTGAAAGGAAACCTCAAGATATGTACAACACAGATTGGGGAACAAGGGAGAAAAAAGGGGAGATGGACTCTGTAAACTTACTTCAATATCACAGCAATTGTTTGGGCGATCATTTAGGAGTAGGCTGTGTGGCGGTGCACCCGCCCTTACAGAGACCAGGGCTTTCCAACTTGAAGCAGAGCAGCCACTGCTGCTTTTCGCACCCTCGCTTTCGCGCCCTCGCTGGGCTGACAGACAGAGCCCTCGGCAAACAGGCAATGGATGTGACCATCTATGACCACAGGTCAGACTTTACTAGGGTATAGATGGAGCCCTGCTGGAGCGCCTATGGAGCTGGGCCTCCTCGGAGAAGCAGGTCTGCAGTCGGGGACTCTCCCTTTGGGTCAGGATGCCACCTAAGGTAACTCCTCGAGGTTGAGAGCCCTCATCTTCTTAGGTGAACGATTGCACATTTTGGATAAAACCCTCAAGAATTCTTAGGTTGGCTGGGTAGTAATAGTTCCCGCCTGATATCCGGAACCTGTTATTAATTAATGTTTGTTGGACTATCAAAGCATTTTTGGCTGGAATAAATTTTATTTTGGGTCATATCATCTGCCTAATTGGACTTTGTGCACCTCTGCGACAGGCTGCTGGCATAATATAAAACAAAATCCTCCATATCTTAAAAGACTACATCCCCAAAATATCATAAGGACACACAAATAAATATATAAAGCTGCTAGTATTTAAAATGTCAGTTGAAAAGGTTCCAATCTCAGCCTGCAACTATAGCCTCAGAACAACAGAACTGTTCATCAGCAGTGGAATTCATAACTATAAAATATACCACACTATTGCCTTAGCAGGCAAACTGATTAAATACTAATGGAGGTATGGAAAAACTATTGATAAGTTTGAATTGTTTTACATACAATGCAGTTAACATTACGTTTTTAGAAATGTAAATATCATGCAACCACTTCAAAACTAACTGTTTGATAAACTTTATACTACCTAGTAGTAGCATAAATGACACACACTTTATGGTCCAACGTGACATACTTCATAGTTCTTCTTTGTTGAAATAAAGAAACAAGCAATATTTGGTCTTTTTTTTTTTTTTTTTTACATTGAAACTATACCTGCACTACAAATTTAAAGATATTTTCTATGTCTACCTGCATCTTAAAAAATTGCATTTGAAATAAAAACTTTCAATTCTAGTCAAAATTGTCATTGCACAAAGGTCTTTTACAAAGACTAAATTACCCTAATTTTGATACATTACTCTAATCCCACAAATAACATTAATCCTACCGAGGAATCCTCGTAAGTTGAAACTGAACTGCCTACAGAACAGAAGTTTGTTTGCTATACCCTTTCTTTTTAAGCTTTACCTTACGCAGATCATTTCCGTATTTTCTTGAAAAAAGTTCTTTAAGACCTAGCTTAAAATATTAGCAAATACCTCCTTGCAGAATCTCATACTTACATGAGCAAGAATAAGTTAGCAGAAGGAAGACTGACTCATCTAGCATACACATATTCTGAGCCCCTAACATTAGCTCTATACTCAGTTTAACAATAAATCCCTAGTCTAATGAAAATAGGAGCTTAAAACTAGTCACTTTATTGTAAGACAAGACACTATCATATTGAAGCTTTATTATGCCTATTTAAATTCATTAATGCTGTGATTAGACAGGCGACAGCAATACTGCTTAGGTGGGTTTAGGCAGCAGCATTCTCAACAGCTTATTCCTGCTACGCCACCACCACGCTTCCTTGTATGGCTATACTGAGAGTCAGATCAGAGAACAGATACAGCTGAAAAAAGAAAAATCACTCAGAGAAAGAAGGTTAGTTTTGAGCTACATCCATTCCCTGAACCATTTCACCAAATGGTTGCATAAACAGCGAGGGATAACAAACTGCCACTGCAACAAAAAAAAAAANAACAGCGAGGGATAACAAACTGCCACTGCAAAAAAAAAAAAAAAAACCCAAAGGGACAAAGCATGTTGTTTCCAACCTAAATGACTCTATGATTCTATGAATTATGACCGATGGAAAAAGATCTCACTTCAACATAAAGATCTGTCCAAAAGTCAACATGTAAATTGCAACTTGTCAACTTTATTATTATTATTATTAAACACTCTGTAAAGAGAGAAACGAAATTATATACCAATACAAGCATTTGCTGGGAGAGTAATAATCGTTCACCACTAACCTGATTCACTGGCTCATTAAAGTTGGTGATAAGTCCAGCACGCAGTGTAGTTTTCTCTTCTTCAGAAAGAGCACTGTCAGGATATATTTATTAGAATATTATTTAATTTTCAATAAAAACAACTATTAATTCATATTCAGAATTATTTTGTCACTATTACTAGACAGAGAACTTAAACGATCGTTTCCATTTGTGCAGCTGTGTTTGACTGGATGAAGATTACTTTTACACACCATTTTCTTGAAACCAATGTATTTCAGTTTGATAAACTATCACGAGAACATCCCTTGTTTTTCCACTGTCTCAAAGATACTTAAAAAGAGAGGGAACAGTGAAACAGACAAATATTTATGAGGCCTTTTAACCTCAGGTTTTGATGTGACCTTTGTAAACACAAACAGCAAAAGAGAAAGTTCAGAGTAAGGTACCCAGATATGTTATGAAAATAAGGGAAAACTGTACAAACTATAAACTGATTGTTACTAGGCAGTTATTGTACAGTTATCACTGTGGGGATTAACAACTTGAGCATGACTTTGCCTATGTATACTAACGGATAATGACAGAAAGGTGCCCAGTATAAGGCAATCATGGTATCAGATGACAGCTCTTTTTGCAAAAGCAATGATACTTTTCTACCACAAATCCTCTTCTACAAGGAAGTCATATAGCTACACTTAAAAAAATGGATCCTTTGAAAATCATACCTTTGAGTGAAAAACATGTTGATGTAATCTTAAAAAATGCAGGGAAAACTACTAAGAAAGATAAATTCTAAGCCATAAAGGTTAATTTTCATTCAAGTGCAGCTTTATACTCTCTTTATACTTCCTTTAAGTGACCTCTATCAGTTTAAGACTACAAGTTACAGTATCATATCACTCCTGTACTACTTCAGACTTTGTATGACCCACGTAGTTTCCTTTTAAGTTCCAGGCAGGAAACACAACAAACTGCTTTTAAAAATGCTTTGTTGGTATTTATAGGTAATACAATCAGAAAAAAAAATAGCCACTTTCATTTACTGATAGCACTAAGAAAGCTGTTTGCTGTACAGAAAAAGACTTAGTTATCCCGCAAGTGGGTTTTGATGAAACTGTTTCACCTAACATTGCAACAATGTAGAAGCACGCACACAACCATCACATCTCAAGGAAGTCTAGTGGCTGGAAATTAAGATGATGAAACACACCAACGCAACCACTTCCTGTTGTCTGACCTCAGGCACAGATACTAACCTACAGATTTTATATAGTGAGATTTAAAATAATGCCTAAGGCTCCTTAAAACACTAATCTAGACAAATACTAAATATTAATCTGAAAATAATAAAAAATGGAAGTCGAATTTACCCTAAGATCAAACATTGGCAACAATATTCCAGTTTTCACTTCCCCCCCCACCCCGTAACACAAGCATTCACTATTTCCGAAATCAAAGACTTACCATTCTAAGCACAGAGGGGCAATTTATTGTTTCATGGGTGACTCAGAACTGCACACTAAGTCTTCTTTTCGAAGGGTATTTATAGCACTCAGGAATCACATTTATATGACTTTTTATCAAGACTTAGGCTTTAAGATATTTTTACATAAAATTAAATTATGCCCAAAAACATTTTGGGTAAAGTTTGCAAAGATTTCTGCAACAGTGGAAGTTTTTCTGCAGGGATCTACTTCAGTTTTAATCTAAAGCCACTCGATGACATTTTAGGGAAATAAATTTCTGTGGTACTTTTTTTTTTTAATAATACAAAAATGCAGTATATCATTTCCACACATACAGGCCCACTCTAAGTGGTTTCTAAAACTTGAAAGCTATTACTAATACAATTAAGAAATCTAATCTCAGTTAAATGTAGCTTGTACAATAACTCACTTTCAGGGATAACAGAAAGCACCTAAAACCTGGTCTGTAAAGAAAAAAACCTGTTCTACTGTATTATTTCATTTACCTTGTTTGTGAGCTCATGAGGCCCCTTGCCTTAATTACTTATTCATAATTATAATTAAACCAATCATATCATATGCATATTCCAAGACCAGCAAGCATTCAATTCGTTACTTACTATAAATAAAATTGCTGTAATTAAGCGGTTGCCATTACAAACAAAACAAAGGAAGGAAAAGAAATAGACTCATGAGGATGAACGCCTCAAATACAGAAGCTTATGACAGGCAAAGCTGGCAAAGACTACTGAAAACAAATGTAAGAAATGAACGCGGATAGAAGTGGTATCCCGCATCAGCTGACAGGATCGCCAACGGTTCCCCAGAGCGCGGCGGGGTGGTATTTACCACTTAGACAGTACGAGGGTGACATCTGCAGGAGCCACAGCCACAGCCAGCAGTACCTTTATCCTCCTCTCACCCACTGCAAGAAAGGCCCACTCCTCCATGCAAAAGTTAAAGGCAGGCTAGAAGTTAGGAAGAATGTGTTTCATTCAACAAGTTATGTCCCCTCAGCACTGAATTACACCAAATCAAAAATTAAAACAAGTTCTTCCAGAGATGAACTTGAAAGTATTTATGTTGTTGTCTTTCACAATTTGCAACTTCAAAGTTTCTGATCTTTTTCTGTGTTTGTGGTGCGGGGAAACACATATCCAAATATTTAAAAAGTTACTTCAGAGCTTTTTTAAAACAGTCTGCTATTTCATAAGCCAGAAATCCAAATCTGAAGAGTTATTTATAACTATCTTTCAAACAACTAAAAACATGGACTTGAGAAGCATTATTAAAGTTGCCAACACAGTAACCAAATCAGAGAACAAAGTCCACAAAGACAGGATTTAAGAGTAATTATCTGTAAAACCAAAAACATGTTCAAGAAAAAGAACTCTTAATAACACTCGAATTCAAGAAAAGCCATTTCTGAGGAAGCCAAAACCACGCACAAAATCATAAAGTGAGACGACCTTTTGAGGAGGCTGACAACAGTTTCAAAAAATAGGCCAAACTGTGCCTGAAAAGAGGCTATGACAACCCTATGCTCTTCGCTACGGTAATCTGGAAAGCTGCCGGAGAAAGCACGTGGGAGAAAGTTCATAGGCCCATCTCTAAAGTCACTCTCACTGGAAAATGCTGCTGTAAGTCCAAGGCACATGGAGAATAAGTAGCATGAACAGGACAGACAGCATCAGTGAACATGTGCAAAAAGTGAAATATTTCAGAAGGTTCACTTTTTCTTAGAGAAAAAAAAGGTGTAGGTACTCACTGTTCTGTAGCTACGTATTTTAGCAGAATGAAACACTCAACCACTGCACTGTCCAAAGAATTCACGATCTCAACATTTTCCTGCTTTGTAGTACTAGCAGCTGAGAAACCACGAATGCTTAGCAGAAGAAGGGTAAAGCTAGTCCTGCTTGATTCATCTGAAGCTGACTTCAGCACACTTGTACAACAGAGGCATTTCACTTCTGGGGAAAGTTCTTGGAGACTGGAAGCTCTCCATAAGCACATAAACATTCAGACAAATTGTTCTAAAAGAAACTACCTGTAGCACTGATTTACTAAGGAATTAAGGCTATGTGAACATATTATCTGCCTGCAAGAACCCTCCTCCAATTCTTATAATTCCTCAAACTATCTGGCAAATTTCAATTACATTTGGAAAAGAGCAGAAATGTCAATGGCATAATTTTTTTTCCTTAGATTTTGTGAAAATCAACAGCTGAGTAAAGCAGGCAGACCTGAACTAGCATCCCACTGAGCAAAACACAGGTATAAAACCAGTCCTTTCCTTCGAGAGGCAGCAGAAACCAGTCACCTCCAAATCCAACATCTGCTCTACCAAACAGGCTGGGCAGATTAGAGCAAGCTTTGAGGTACCACCACGGATGGACATGGGACAGCTGCCAATGTGATAGATGAGATGAAAGATGAGAATTTTGCAAGGACAACAAAAATACAGCCTGTACAATGAAACTGTCAAAAATCATGGTATCCAAAACACAGCTGGTTCACAAAACAATCAACTGAGAAATTACAGCTTAAAAGCAGCATTCCTCAAAACGCCCTCAACATATTCTGCTAAGAGAAAAGTGATCTGGGTAAGTGCAAAATACTGACGGGATGTCATATAGAAGGAATTTAGAAAAAAGATTAGAAATAGAGAAAAAATTGGACACCGAGTGAAAATTTAATACATATTTACCACATGGAATCTTTAACAGCAGCCGATAATTTTTTAGTTTATACGTTAATTGTGTTAAATTCGCCATAGCAAAATTAGAAATGCGGAAAACGTGGACTTACACTGGAAACTTAATATAGATCTAGCCCATGGAATCTTTAATAGCCAATGATTTTTTTTTCCATCACATTAGATTTGCAACAGGAAAAGTACATTGAATGACGGTTACTCAATTTTTACCTCAGTTCAAACAGTAAAACTGTAGTCATTACTTCTGCAGGAAATGAACCATCTTTTTTTCACCAGAAGTGCTACTAATATCATCTAAAAATATTAACAAATTGAAACAATGTATTTTTACTGCTTCGAATAATGCTTGCTTAGTACCAGTAATGTAAGCAGCATCACCTCACCACTTAAAACTGAAATGCTAAAGATATATGCCATCTTCCATGCAAATGATCCATAAGAACTGGACCTACAATTCCTATTTACACCCTACACAACCTGACAACGATGTCCCACCTACTCATACTACTAGCATTTAAGAGACGGACTGAACACTTCCAGGTCTTTCTTAGTTTCTGAACACAGTGAAGGAAAATTGAAACCCCTTTTAAAATTACTCCTACTTTTTAAAGGAAA
>WAAD01041917.1:16055-26325 GCA_013389945.1 Fregata magnificens | reverse complement strand
GTGGAGGCATCCACCCAGCTAGGTATGGAGGGTGTGCAGCGATGTCCATTGCTCTGTGGTACTCCCGTGTTGTGGCTGGGAGGTGCTGGGGAAGGTTGACTATAAGGATGGAGATGCAGAATAATACCCATCTCCGTGCATGGAACAGGGTGCACATTGACCTTCTCTTGCAAGACAGGAGACCCACTGTTCTATTCTGCCCAAATATTTATTGTCATTTCCCCTGAAATTTCCAGATCCTCCTGTAACAGGCCCAAGCAATGAAAAAAAGAAAAAAACCAAAAAGAATGCCCTTCTCCACCCCATAAGTTTCCAGGGTGCTTCTAGACCTTCGTCTTTAGCCCTGCACAGCTACTTTGTAAGGCAGAGCTGTGCTCTCTCCTGGTCTGTAAGAAAATTTGCACACACAGCTCACTTGGCTGAAGCATGCCCACAACACCTGCACCCTCTGCTAGTACCAGTCTGCACCCTGGATTGTGGCAGTGGTTACCATCTAGGAGAACTCCTTTCTGAGGTTACAGATGGCACGGCCACACTGATTTCTGTGTCATGAAGAGCTTACATCCAGGGCTGGGAGGCCTTCTAGCCTGTTTGTGGCAAATCTCCAGCTCTGGGGTTATCTCTGTGATTGCAGACACCCCAAATTATAACCACCCACCACAATATTCTGTTTACCTGCTGATTTTGAGCCAAGGGCTGTGATTGTCCTTGAAGTGTGGGAGGCAGGTCCTTGTGGTATTGAAACTCTCCCAAAGTTTAGGAGTGGCAGTCTGGGACAGACCACAACCCATCTCCCTTGTGGAGTCTAACTGTTGGGGTGGAGTGAGCTCATCTTAGTGTTTGGTGGAGGGGCAACGCACATACAGGCATGGACACCCAGCCAATGTCTGTCTTTGCCTTGATGCTCCTTCCCATGGTGCCGTTTTGGCTTTGCTGACCACAACTAATCTCAACATTTTGCTTCTCTCCACAGGCCCCTCTACCAAATTGCTGCACAGCCTCTATAGCAAGATCAGCCAGTACACAGAGCTTACCAACCACACCATGAGGTTCAACGCATTCATCTTTGGCCTCCTCAAGTAAGCAGGCTCCCTGGACTCGCTGCATGTCACTGTCCGGGGCTGGCAGCAGGTGCTGGTCCTTGACTGCAGGCAGGCACAGTTGCCAGTGAAAGGACTAAAGAAACCTGGAAAGCTTCTCCCTAGCTGTAGGTGAGGGAAGGAAGAAACTGTGAGCCTTGGGGAACTCCAGAAGGATCAAAACCTACCCTACCAGGCAAGGACAGAGAAGGGGTGGCTGTAGCCTACTGAAGAACATTGTCAGCTTGTTTTAGCCCCAAAACACTAGGTGGGAAGAGTCTGTCTGTCAGGGTCCATACAGGGTTAGACATAACATATGCATAAATTACTCCTGGAAATCCCTGCTTAAATCACTGCTTCCTGGAACTGCAGTGGATCCCAGTGCATGAGGTTCTGAAGGAGAAATTGCCCTGGTCCAGGACTCCAGGCTCGCCCTTCCAGGTTGGATGAGGAGTGTGCACACTACACTCAGTGTTAAACAGAAGGCGGCAGCAATGTCTCTTTGCTGGTCAGCAAGAGCTCTGGCAGTGGCAGGAGAGTCCCCAAGATCTTCAAATGTTGGGGGACTCGTACAAGCAGGAGCAAGCTCTGCCTTGCCCTCCCCACCGAGGGTGGCCCAGCTCTCCCCTGCTGGCACAGGATACCAGCGTATTTTGGGCCAAGCCAGCAGCAATGGTCTTACATTTGTAGATGATTTGCCTCTTCCACATGAGCCCTTCTCAGCAAAGCTGAGCTCTGCCAAAGACATAGGAACTAAATGGTGAGGAGACTTTCTGGAAACATGGTTGTTAGGGGTTACGGTTGCGCAATGCCTCATGTAAAGCAAACGGGATGGCTCCGTGACAGGCTGGGTGGCTGTGGTCAGTGCATGCCAATGGGAGTCCTTTCACTAGCACTTGAGGTTCACAGGCTAGTGCCGTGTAAATGCCCTTTTCCAGCCACACTTCTTTTTGTAGAACAGCAAGTATGAAGGAGGTGAATCGATTTTCACTCTTTCTTTCCCTGCTTCTTTTCCCTTCCTGAAGTATCCGGTCCTTGGAGTTCTGGTTCAACCACCTCTACAACCATGAAGGTAAGAGCCTGAGGGCTGTGGGCTGCAGTGGGGGCCAAATTCTGCACAATGTATGGGATGGGAGGGACATGCATTTCTCTTGTTGGTCTCTCAGCCTAGGCTGCTCCCTTCTGCTCTGAGCTGAAGGACTAGACTATACACAGTCCCAGTGTACCAGAGGGTCCCAGGTGGAAGTCAAAGCTCCATGCTAGTCCATTCTCTGTTAGGATCCACAGTTCAGCCCAGCCAGGTCCCTGGAAAGACTGTATTCAGCTGTCCCCAACACCTCTTTCTGCAGGGGACTGGTACTGGCCAGATCTGCAGCTCCTTGTTCATCTCCAGGAGACGAACATGTTTTAACATGTGCCAACCCTTGGATGCTCTTTATTTGCACCCTAATCCCATGGTATTTTGTGGCAGAGGTCATCCTGGTGGATAGTCCAACAGGCAGGTCCTGGCTGCAGGCACCACTGGAAGCAGGACCTGGGCCAGTTTTCCCAGAGCATCTGGTGCTGCCTGACCCAGTGCTAAGCCCCGCACTACAGCCACAGCTGTGAGCAAAAACTACCATCCAACTCCTTTCCCCGTAGCTTCAGCAGCTTCTTGGTGGCTTGGCAAAGGAGGCAAGGGCCGCTCCTCTAATTACTGTCTCTTGCCTTACAGATATCATTCTGGCACACTACCAGCCAGTGGGCTTCTTGTGCCTGTCTCACAGCGTGTGCCAGCCTCTTTTCGAGGAGCTCCTGCTCCTGCTCCAGCCTCTCTCCTTGCTGCCCTTCAACCTAGACCTCCTTTTCGAGCACCACCTGATGCAGATGGGCAAAGAGCAGCAGCAGCAAAAGGAGCTGCTGCGTGTGAAGCAGGACCTGCTGCTTTCCACACACTCCACCCTGCAGCTGATGTGGACACGGGGCAGCAGTGAGGATCCTTACAGCTGCAGCACTGCCCCTGAAGCATGCAAAGTGGGTGCCAGAGATGGTGACATCTCACCAGGCCACAGCCCTCAGCAAGCTGTGAGTGAGAGGGTCAAGGGGGTGGGGGCCTCCTGTGGAGATGGTGACAGGGAGGAAGAGCAGAGGAAGATGCGAGAGAGCACGTGGGAGGAGAAGAAGGACAAGCAGGCGGGCTGGTGGTACCAGCTCATGCAGAGCTCTCAGATTTACATCGAGGGCTCAGCTGAAGGCTCAAAGTTCATCCGCTATGAGAAGAAGAAGAAGGCTGTGAATACTGTGCCCAGGACAGCAGAGACCTGCAAGGCACCACCCCCCCGCGAAGGGGTGGTGGAGGGTGCAGAGGCTTGCCCCATTGCTGAGGGCACCTTGGAAGAGAGGCCCAAGGCTGCCAGCAAGCCAAGTCCTGAAGCCGTGGAAGAGCCCTTGGAAAAGCCCCAGCAGGTACCAGTTGGCGAAGAGGTGAAGGAACGGAGCTGGCCCTTCTGGATGGGCAGCCCCCCAGACTCGGTGCTTACAGAGCTGAAGCGCAGCAAGGAGAAGGAGTCTGGGACTCAGCAAAGAGTGGGAGCAGCAGCAGCAGCCCCCCAAGAGGAGAGCAGCACCAGTGCGTCGGAGGCGAGCCAGCCCATCAAGTGGGGACACTTGTTTGGGTCCAGGAAGGTGCAAAAAGAGCCCAGGCAGCCTAACAGGTAAGGGCACACTCCTCATCCAACCTGGAAGGGCAGGGATGGTTTGGGGCTGGGGAGGGCTGGTTAACCTGGGGTTGCAGCAGTGCAGGTGGAAGTCAGGCCAATAGCCGACTGCTGGGCTACACCATGGTGGTACACCAGAGGCAGCGTGTGAACAGAGAGGTCTGTCACCCCTGCCGAGCCCTGCCAGCCTGCCAGCCTGCCTTAATTCCTCACACACCACCGTTCCCCTCGGCTCCTACCTTTGCTCAATCCACCTCAGGGGCTTTACTCTTCTGCCTGAGCTCTACCACCACCTCGGCTCCTAAGTCCTCTCCCCAGGGGAAGGGCCCCTGCTGCATGGGCCCCATCATCACCTCATCCCTCCCAAAAACACATATTGAGAACAGATCATGGAGCCATCCCTGTTACGCACAGCAGGTGAGGAGGAGGCGTGAAGTTGCCCCATGTCGCTGAGACCTCCCTGCACTGCCTCTCCATCTATACCCTTACTGCTTCTATGGCCGCTGGAAATGTCCTTCCCAGTCTAGGCCATGGTGTGTCTGGAGGATGCTGAGCCCTCCCTGCCAGGAGACAGCCTGGACACTGCAGTGCACTTTGTGCATGGAGCCAGACCTCTAAGGCATGACCTTGCCATGACAGCGGCTGCTTCTTGCCCCCAGGTACGCCTCCCTGCCACTACCTGCTTCTGTCTCCTTCTTGCAGGTTGCCCTCCGGCTGGCTGAGCTTGGACAAGTCTGTGTTCCAGCTGGTGGCCCAGACAGTTGGGGCAAGCATGTGGCGAGAAGCAGCCCCTGAGCCAGAGCCCCCCCGGCCAGAGCCATCTGAAGTGCTCCCCACGGCACGGCCAGCCCGGGGGCTGTCTCCCCACCCTCCCTGGTGAGTGGCACCATGTGGCCGTCCTGCAGGTGCTGGGACATGGTGGGTTGGGGTTGGCACGGCTCTGCCTGTTGCAGTTCACCTGACCTCCTTCATACTCGTGGACCAGGGGATGGTTTGGGGCAGTGATGTAGCTTGTGCATCCATCGACCCCCACTCCGCAATCTGCAGGCAAGGGGCAGCTGGGACCCTGGCTGGGTAGGGAAGCAGGAGGTGTTTTCCTCACTCCTCTGAGCCCATGGTGGTCCCTGGGGTTCGGCGGGGTGAGTGTCCTGTGGCGACCTAACCCTTCCTCCCCTCCCTCTGCCTGCAGTGAGGTGAAAGCTCTTTGCCATCACATTGCCACCGAGGCAGGACAGCTGAGCTTCAACAAGGGGGACATCCTGCAGGTCATCTCCAAGGTGGATGGTGACTGGCTGCAGTGCAGCCTCGGCTCCGAGAAGGGGCTGGTGCCCATCATGTACGTCACCCACCCGGAGGACGAGGACTATTGACACGGCTGGGAGGCCAAGTACAGTACCGTGGGCTGCTGAGGCTCCTCTGGGGAAGCCCACCCTGCCAGAAGAACAGACACAGCTTCTTGCTAGTTTCTTACCTTTCTTGCCATTACAGAATACAGTAACTGTAGGTGGTTCCTTCTTGCTCCTCCTCGTGCAGCTGCCAAAGGCCAACTCGGCCCCCAGGGTCTTCTGCGAGCTGCACCTCGTATTGCCAGGTATCGCCATGCATGCAGCCACACGGGGGACCACCTGAGCCCCATCCACCCCACGCCATCTCCAGCACCGGTAGGCCATGGACTCATACATAGTAGGAACCCAAGCAGTCCCTGCCAGGGCAGCGCTGACTCCCTGCCCGGCTCAGTTTCATGCTGGAGGGTGCAGGATGCTGGCCGTCCCCTCCCTGGGGGTGGCAGCGCAGTCTGCAGCCTTCAGCATCCCTGGTGTCATCAGCCGCAGGAGTGGGAGCACCGTGCATTGGCAAGGTCTCTGAAAGGCTGGGCTGATGGGTTGCATTGCGGCTTGATGAGGGGCTGCAAGGTAGGTTCCCCCACGCTGGAGCAGCCCTGTCCTAACATGTTATAGTGGTGCCTGGTGGGTTGTACCAGGCCAAGTGGCCTGGGACGGCCACGCTGCAGGGCTGGGGCTGTGCCTGGCCACGGCCAGGGGAGGGGGAACAGGGTACATGTGTGTGTGCGGAGCAAAGGGGTGCGTGGGGTCGTGAGGAAGGTGTGTGGATGTTCAGTGTTACATAGGTCCGGGATGGGTAGTGCCACCCTGTGCAGACATGGGTGCTTTGGGGGGGGTGGCCCCGTGTCCTCCACGCTGAGCAGGGAGCCAGTGCCTGAGAAGCCCTGGGATGCTCAGTGGAGGGGGGGTTGGAGGGGAGGGGGTGAGGGCAGGGTCCCTGAGTGGGCTAGGGATGCTCTTTGGAGCTGGGGGCAGTGCTCCCGGCAGGTAGATCAGGGGGTGCTCCCAGAGGGAGCCGGGGAGCCAGGAAGGGAGGGGTGGTACTCCCCTTGGCATAGGGTTTCTGGTCTTGCTGAGCAGTGCCATGGAGTGGGGAGGGGGCGAGTGTTGTGTATGAGCACAAGGGGCTGCTGGGGGTCCTGGGGTCCTCGGTAGAGGCAATGCCAGTCAACCCCTTCCTTGCCATGCTATGCCACCTGCCGGGATGGGGATCTTCACTTGCCCGTCAGGTGGGGAACGGTGTTAATGAAAGGCCATGTCAGTATTTGGTGCCTTGGCCAGGTTGATGCTGCTTGCAGCATTGTGCCTGGGCTGGCTTCCCCATGGCGAGGGGCCCTGGTCTTGCAAGGTTACCTCCTGCTTGTACATCGCTTAGCGGACGTTGCACCGTATTTAATTTGTATTTCCCCATTAGAACGAGGTGTCTCGCCTTTATTTATTTCTTTATTTATGATGCATATTAATAAAAAAGGTGCTGATTGAGCTCCCTGCTACACAGCCTTGTGATTTCAGCCCGTCCCTGGGAAGGGTCTGAGGGTTACCTGTGCTGGGACACTGCACTGAAGGCTTCGTCCTGCCTCCACCACAGCCGACAACAGACCTTCAGAAGGAGATAGATTGCCCCCATCTATCAGACCTGTCAGTTCAGGCTGGGGGGGGCGCGGGGCGGGGCTACATCACATCATCAGATGATGGTATGTCTCAGGGAGGCAGTGTTGTTCAAGGTTCCTTGTCTTTATTCCTTGTGCAAGCTGGCAGGGGACCAAGCAGGTATCAGACAGGAGTTCGCACCGTTTCAGTCTGGCATCTGCTTCCCCAGGGTGCTCCAGGTATTGTCAGTAAGGTGTCCATAGGTGCAGCCAAACTGGAACTTTTAACCTGCGGGCAGTGGGAGGAAGTCCTGAGCAGCACAGGGAGGAGGCAGTGAAGGACAGGTTGTGGGGCTGGGACCCAGAGCCTGGGTCAACCTGGCTGTGAGGCTCAGTGGCTGTGGGTCGCTCACAAGGAAGGGCTCCAGGGCTTTTAAACTTAGACTCACACAAGTGTTGGACCTCCAAGTGCAGCAGGAATGAGCCCCAAGAGCCCATCCCTTCCCTTTACACCTCAGTAGCTCCCAGGAGAAGGGAAGAGCTCTGCTTGAGGTTCCAGCCTTTGCTGCAGGGACACCGTGCTGGAGTTTGTTGCAACCATGTGGGCAAATGGTCTGCAGTGGTGGAGTGAGTCAAAACAGTTGAAAAAAATTTCAGAAATTAAGCAGCATAAGCCCCTGACCTGGCTTGGAGAGGCACAGAGCAGCCAGGGCTTGCACCTGGGCTGCTTTAATTAACCTCTTAGAGCAGGCGGTGGTCAGGGCTGTTTACAAATTGCGGGGAGCCAGGCTGTTTTCTCCACATGCACAAACTGGCCCAGATGGGGAAGGGAACCATGTGCTGGCAAACAAACAGCCCCGCAGGGTGCTGAGCCAGCCCCAGGGCAGGAGAGGGGATTTCCAGTTGCCTGTGCTGCCGACACTGCCATGGAGCAGCTCACTGGGTGCTCGCTGCCAGGGCAGCCTCGGCTGCTGGGGAGGTGTAGCAGGGTAGTTAGGGTGTCAGAGGCTGGATTTGGGGTTGCTGCTACAGGGTTTGCAGCTGCTGAAGTCTTCCTCAGGGTCATCTGGCTAAACTCAAGCAGGGTCTGGTTGGTGGTTATCAGATAGCCTGTCCCTATCAGGAACTGTGCATGGGGCACAAAGTCCGTGAAGCCTGCGTGGTTGGAAGGCATGCAGCAATGTGTATGGGCAGTGGCTGCCAGTGCTGCTGCTGTGGCTTGGTGGCCCTGCTGGTGGCCTGGTCCGGGACGGTCAGCTGCAGGATGCTGATGGGGACATGGGGCCGTGAGTACTACTGGGGGCAGGCGGGAGGAGCTGACCCTGGTCTGGGGAGGGCAGCTCAGCCGGCCCCTGACATGGGGAGCTCAGCATCCCTTGACACCCGTTTGGTTGGGACATGGCAGCAGAAAGGTGGGTGCTGTGGGATGTGGGTGGTGATGGAGAGGGGCAGGTGCTGGCCAACAGCCTTGTGAGCACCTCCAGAGTAGATGGGAGCAGGTAAGACAGTCATGCTGTGTGCATGATAGCTCCTGGCCGCTTCCCTGAACCCAAACGCAGCAGCCCTTCACTAGCAAACGGTGCAGGTCCCTGGCCTCGTTACTGCACCAACTAGTCCCTTCCCAGCCTCCTGATGGCAGGCTGCCTGCCAGGGTCAGCCCCATGTCCCCCTGCCGTCTGCGAGCACAGGGCAGAGCAGTTGCCAGCCCCAGCACCAGTGCCAGCCCCAGCACCAGTGGCCTTCTCACATGTGCTGAGGCACAGTGCAAGGCTGGGGGCAGCTCTGTACCAGCAGCAAGATGTATGCTCAGTCCTGCCCATCTCATGTCACCTGTGTGGGGTCCTGGAGCGGCGTCCATGTCCTTCACTCCTGCGCCTTGCAGGTAGCTCTCAGCTGCTTCTTGGTGAAGGTGCTCCTGGCCTCCTTGCAGGTCTCGGAGTAGGTCTTGGCGAAGAAGTTCTGGGCTCTGGGGATGGACCCTGGGAGCAGAGTGTCTGGCATGCGGGAGGCAAAGAGGAGCCCAGCTTCACAGTATGGGGGTCTGCTTTGGAGTGGTGGCGGGGGACTGTGGGACCCAGTGGTGGGGGAGGTAAAGGCATGGGGTGACAGTGTAGCTGGGGCCGGGTTAAGGGTGCAGTGGGAGTCCAGATGCACATGACAACCTGAAGGACGTGTGCCAGCTGAGAGGCGGAGACCTGCTGGTGCCAAGTGCTAGGGGGTCCTGGAAGGTCCCCAGATGAGGACCTGGCTCATCTTCAGGGCAAAGGCTGTGACCGTGGTCCCTGGATGCCTGCCAGGGCTGAAGCAACGCTGGCAGCTCTCAGAGGCTGCAGTGGGAGACTGGGAAGGGAGGAGGCACCCGAGCACCAGCAAACTGACAAGCTGCCTTGGGGACAGGCTGGGAGAGCTGAGATGGGAATGCACATTTGGGCAGGACAGGCAGGAAGAGGTGGAACAGGGATCCACATGGAGTCAGGACAGGCAGGGAGAGGTGGGACAAGGATGCACGCAGGGCAGGACAGGCAGGGAGAGGTGGGACAAGGATGCACGCAGGGCAGGACAGGCAGGGGGAGGTGGTATAGGGATGCAATGGAGTCAGGACAGGCAGCCCCAGGGTAAGCACAAGGCGCTGGGGGTCTGCAGCCGCAGCAAGAGAGCTGTCTTCAGAGGGAGGACCCTATGGCTGAGCCAGGATGTCATGAACAGTTTCTAAGGACAGACCTGCAAGCCGTGCCAGCCAGCAAGACTCACAGGAAAGCAGAGGGTATCTCATCGAACAGGCTCGGTAGCAGCCAGTATCAGGCCTGTCAGAGGAGCGTGACTGTCACATCACCACAACTGCATGCCATCGGACAGAGAACAAAGAAGGTACCACATTAATATGGCAGCTTTTCAAGGCACTAAAAGCTGACCAAGTGGGGAACTGTCAGTGTGGTGGGAAATGAGCTCACGCTCTGCTGGCATTGACCATTCTCTTGCAAGGGCTGCAGCAGCACCAAGCTTGAGGGCAGCAGAGGGGCAGACGTCTGCACAAGGGCGCATGGGGTGCAAGCAGGCATATGTTTGTCCGAAGGAAAGGCCCTCATATTGGGGGAGGGTAGGGAATGCCTTTCCTTCCCACGCTCCTCCTGGCAGCCAGACCCAGTGCTCAGCCTGCCAGCATCCAGCAGGCAGTGATGCATCCCCAAATCATAGAATCATAGAATCATAGAATCATTAAGGTTGGAAAAGACCTCTAAGATCATCAAGTCCAACCATCAACTAACACCACCATGACTCCTAAACCAGGCCCTGGAGTGCCACGTCTACACCTTTTTTGAACGCCTCCAGGGTTGACGACTCCACCACCTCTCTGGGCAGCCTGTTCCAGTGCCTAACCACTCTTTCGGTAAAGAAATTCTTCCTAATGTCCAATCTAAACCTCCCCTGACGCAACTTGAAGCCATTTCCTCTCGTCCTATCGCTAGTTTCTTGGGAGAAGAGTCCAGCACCCGCTTCCCTACAACCTCCCTTCAGGTAGTTGTAGAGAGTGATAAGGTCTCCCCTCAGCCTCCTCTTCTCCA
>WAAD01041912.1:129949-144023 GCA_013389945.1 Fregata magnificens | reverse complement strand
TAGCCCTCCATTGCAGCACTCCAGTCGTGGAAGTCGTCCCACCATGTTTCCGTGATGGCGACTAAGTCGTGGCCATCCTGCCGCACCATGGCTTCCAGCTCCTCCTGTTTGTTGCCCATGCTGCGTGCATTGGCGTAGACGCACTTGAGCCGGGCTGATTTCACTCCCGACCTTGGCCTGCCACTGCTCGGCTCCTCTCCAGTAAGCCCGGTTATATCCCCTTCCCCCTTCGAGCCTAGTTTAAAGCCCTCTCGATGAGGCCCGCCAACTCATGGGCGAGAATCCTGTTCCCCCTTTGCGACAGCTGTGCTCCCTCCGTCGCCAGCAGACCGGGTGCTGTGTAAACCTCCCCATGATCAAAAAACCCAAAGTTCCACCGGCGGCACCAGTCTCGGAGCCACGTGTTCATCAGGTGAGTTTTCCTTGTCCTTTCAGTATCCTTCCCTGCCACTGACGGGCAGATAGGAAAACACTACCTGCGCTCCTGACCCTTCAAGCAACCTCCCCAGCGCCCTGAAGTCCCTTTTGATTGCTTTTGGACTTCTCTCCGCAACCTCATCACTGCCAACCTTATCACTAANCCTCCAGCTCCAGAGCCCCATACCTGTTGTGTAGGGGCGGCTGGGAAGGCGAGGGAGGCCGGGCAGGGATTCACCTGCCGCCCCGAGCAGGGACCTGTTTCCAGTTCCCCCAGCCTCTTGGGTCCCCTCTTTCTGCTTGGTGGCAAGAGGGGATGGGATCCTCTGCTGCTTGTGGAGCCTTCGCCTGCTGCCTTGGCCTCAGGGAGGGCAGGGTGCGGCTCCACCAATCTATCTCCCTCTCACACTCCCTGATGCTCCTCAACCTTTCCACCTCCTCCTTCAGCTCTGCCACCAGGCTGAGCAGATCATCCACCTGGTCACACCGAAGGCAGCAGTTGTCCCTGCACCCCAGGATGCGGTTTGCCCTCTTGGCTGCCAGGGCACGCTGCTGGCTCCTATTGAGCCTGCTGTCGACCAGCACCCCCAGATCCCTTTCTGCAGGGCTGCTCTCCAGCCACTCCTCTCCCAGTTTATACTTGTGCCCAGCGTTACTCCATCCTAGGTGCAGAATCCGGCATTTCAACTTGTTAAATTTCATCCCATTAATCATCACCCAGTGCTCCAATCTATCTAGATCCCTCTGCAAAGCTTCTTGTCCCTCGAGAGAGTCAACAGCAGCTCCCAGTTTGGTATCATCAGCAAACTTGCTAATGGTGCATTCAACTCCTGCATCTGGATCATTGATAAATATATTGAACAGAACTGGCCCTAGAATTGAACCCTGAGGAACACTGCTGGTGACCGGTCACCCCCATTCACTACAACCCTTTGAGCTCTGCCCTTCAGCCAGTTCTTCACCCAGCGCACTGTGAACTCGCTCATCCCTCAGCTGGACAACTTGTCCAGAAGGATGCTGTGAGGGACAGTATCAAAAGCCTTACTAAAATCCAGAAAAACTACAACCACCGCCTTCTCTTCATCCACTAGATGGGAGACTTTATATCATAGAAGGATATAAAACTAGTTAAACAGGACTTTCCCTTTGTGAACCCATGTTGACCGTGCCTGACGATTGCATTATTCTTTAAATACCTTTCAGTAGTACACAGTATAATATTCTCCATAATTTTTCCAGGAAAATCTCACTGAAAGTTACTTATGATCTCACATCCTCACAACTTGTGCTATATGTATAAGTACATATTAAACCAGAAATCAGCCACTGCAATGATGGTAGTGCAGGCTTCAGACCAGTTTTCAAGCACAGTCACTAGGTTCCTGTGTTAACCCCAACATTCATGTGCACAAATTACTGTTTGCATGTTATTCTTACGCTTACAGCACAAATATGTAACACAAATCATGCTACAATATAGGAAGCTTATGCAAGTAAATTGAAGCAACATGAAAAGTCCTTCAGAAACTCCTGAAAGTTATTCCTTGATTTTTTTCCATGGGTATGATTGTTTTATTTTTCTCCCAAAGGAGAAGATGGTAGAATTAATACACCTAGGATCTACAACTCTCTAAAAGCTATTTCCACTAAAAAAAAATCCTGACCTAAAGACAGACACAGAAAATTTGAGGATCCTGTGAATTGGTAGGGCAGGGCCTCTGATCTACAGTCTTCCTAATATCCACCCATCTGACTCCTGCAACTGATCTTGGTCTCAGCTACCAACAAAATTCTTGTTTGTTCAGGTTAAACCAAAAATTCTCAAGCTTCGAAAGTTTATTCATTGCTAGGTAAATAAGTTCCTATCTTCATAACTCTGAAAAAGCAAAGATTTTATTCTTTCTTGGTGATTTTGGGTGCTATCACTCTGAGGCATCTGAAAGAAGATGGTTTTTTTGAGAGAAAGTGCTCAGTATTTGAGAATTTTGGCTCTGCTTAACTCATCCAAATCTGAATATTTATGAATTAGCCTTTCCCCAAAGACGTTCAAAGACTCTAAATTACTGAAAATTACCATGAAAATGAAACTACTGGGGATAATATAAGCTTCATATCTGATACGACGAAAATTATTTCTCTCTGTTCATGATCAATATTTTTGCAATGAATAAGAGTCATAAACAGCTAAGCTGTGGAAGAGTACCTCCAGGTATTTTTTAATTAGTAGCCAACATAGTTCCACTATAAATTGTTTAGTCAATATATTCAGCTACAGAAATTAAAATGTTTAAAAATTCAACTTACTAAATTCTTTATTAGCCATAAGAAAATATAATCAAGGCAATAAATCATCTCTTAAAAACATAATTATTCTGACCTTAAGTATTCTTATAGTAATTATTAATGAGTAATGGAAATGACACTCACAAAATTAAATTCTCACCCTACTAGCTGCTTTTAATCAAAGAAAAAAAATCATAAGCTAATTAAAATTCACAGACTTTCACAGTGGAGGAATGTAAGGAATACAAACGAAGCATTCCATTTAATTCAACTGCCAGTTAATTTGATTCTTTATATAATCATATAAAATCTTAAAAATGGAGTTATATGATTTAAAGAACTTTCCTTCATATTGCTTTTACTCTTTTATTCAGCCCGGTAAGTAAGAACAATAAATTACTAATACTAGTAATATTAACTGTGTGCAAGCCCTTTTTAAGATAGTATCATGACCATGCTTACCATGCATTTTGCGGTACACATGAAAATCAAGGATTATCCAATATACCAACAATGCAGAGCCTTAGACCTAAGAATTTGCTGATGCACCTTGTACATTATTGGCTTATGCAATGAAAAGTTTTTAATTTAGATTCAGTTCTGCAATCTCATTTATAGGTAACTTATAGAAGCACTTTTTGGATTCTGTATGATTCAGTGAAAATCTCAGTCTTCAGGGTAAAATTCACATTATCTGCACAGCTACTTTAATCACTTAGTATCTGCCAAACTGTATTTGATAAGCTCTTTTCCTAAATGGTAATTCAAATCTCTCCACAAAATCCACCTGGGCATCTCTGCTTCCTTCAAGGATGAGCTGTATTTAACTACAGGAACCTCCCTCTGTCCTTATGCTGGGCATTCTTTGGGGCAGACACTGTTTGTTTCAAGACTGTAACACTGAATTTGTGACAACATATAATCATATAACATTACCAACGTCCTATTCACATAGTTTATTATGTCCATTATCACAGACCTTAACCAATGCTCACCAAGTTTGTCTCCCTCCCTGTCTTCCCAGCTCCAGAGCAGAGAGCCTTTTTAGCTTACCTATTGTTCAAAAGTAATTGTCGCGAGCATTGCATCCTGCATAGAAGGCAGTAAGATTCGTAAGTCTAATAATCTCTAGGAGTGAAATCCCAGCTCAAAAGTCAGTGGAGCTATGCCCTTCCTCTTCACTTTGACCCCTAAGACAATAGCATAGACAATGTCTGACATTAACAAGTCAGAAGAAAAAACTGATTTAGGCAAGCTGCAGTACTGGTACGTAAGACACAACAGTGAAAAACAGGAAACTTAAGTGGTCTTTTCACCTGCCATATACTTCTCCAGGGATATTTAATCTCACAGGTTCTCATTTTCTATGGCTATAAAAGATGGATATTCCCTCCTGTTTAAGAAAAAAGTAACAGGAAAGTTACCTATTCATTTCTGTAAATACTGGAAGAACCTGAGTAAAAACAATTCCATATAAGCAAGATTATATTCATTTTCTTACACTAATGGTAAGCAGCAGATAGGCAACAGGAACAAAAGTCAATATAAAAGTAAAACTCTTTAGGAGTTTCTCTCCTGCTCCTCTTTGAGAGGGGGGAAAATAGCAAACTGGAAAGTTTAAAATACTTTCTAGCTTTACAAGACAAAATAAATAAATGTTGATGCTCTTTAAATGAATGAAAATGATGCATTAAACAGGTTGAAATAGTAGTCAGCATGTTATCTCTAGAAACCAAACTGATATGTCCTGACACCGAGAACCTGTCAGAGCCAGAATAACCAATGCAAACCATCAAGTTCAGCAGCCAAATTGCCAAATTGAAAATGGGCGTTTTGGTCAATGTATTGTTTGGACAGTGATTACTCATTCTTAAAAAAAAAAAAACAGGTGAAAATTCAACAGACCCAGACCCCAGGCTGGGCACTGGGGCAGCTCCACAGGAAGCACTGGGGTGGCCCCAGGGGCGGGCAGCAGGCTGGCAGGGCCGATGGGAGCAGCAGACAGAGCCATACACCCTGCATGAGTGGTGCTTGCAGGGCTTGCTGCCCCAGGACAGGCTGGAGGTCTTCAGGGACCTTCCCACATGCTGTTCTTCCCCCTGGAAGTACAACCTGGTCCCACTGCCCTCTCCCTGGCAAGGGGCAGCCTCACCCAGCTGCATCCTTGGCTCTTTGCCTGCTTTGCTCCCTGGGCAGGAGATGCTGAGAAAGGGTATGCTGGGCTTCTCACCACAGGTAAGGCCAAGCAGGTACCAAGGGAGGGTAACAGTCTGTCAAGCAAAAGCAGCAATGAGAAGAAAACCCACACCCAACTGCTTGAAATTTCCCTGAAAACAGCTTAGTGACTCTTCCTTTCCCTTAGGCCCCATCTCCCCACTGATTCTCCAAAGCTCCTTCACCTCCATAAATCACCACTGACCACCCCACCTGTCTTTTGATGTGATCTCTTAGCCTTACTATATTCTCCGAGGTGTCCCACCTCCACTGAGACATCTTCCACTGTTGCTAGTGATGGACTGAATATTTTCATGTAAAACAAGAGGATGAAAAATTCAGTCAGAACAAAATCTTTTGGGATTGCTATTCTGGTAAGAAGGTTTTTTTTTTTTACTGCAACGGGAAGTATTTTAAGATTTCTACTTCCTCTTTGTCAGCAACAGAACAATCAATTATTCTTAGAGCCGTAATGTGCACATTGTTACAATTGTCTTTTCATCTGCTCTAGAGTCCTTTCTTCCTTCTCTAGACAAATGCCTAGGCTCTTCATCATGACTGTACAAAACTTTTAACATAAAATTAAATAGCATATACCAAGGGAACATTGTGTTTAATACAAATAGCACCATTACTCGGCTACAGAGGACCATTTGGATATACCTTTCAGCTTTTTAAATAATTCCAAGAGCACAGCTGCTCACTGTCTTGGAGATGTATAATCAGATATTCTTTTTAATGCACTGTGAATCATTACTAGAATGAGGTTTTGTTCTTTCTTTTCATAAGGGAAAGATACGAAGGTTCACTGTATTAAAAAGACGCAATCAAATTTGGTCTCCTTCCCTCACAGTAATTCCCTTTTCTCTTTTATTCCCAGTAATAAGACTTTTTTCCCCTCTCACCTCCTTCCTCCTTGTTAATGTTCACTCACCATCCTAAGCATCTGTGTATCCCACCAGCGGGCCCCTATATTCATCAGCTCCCTGCTATTTCCTCCAGGATTTGGCTGTGAAATGGGGAACAGCTTCTCGTGAAAATGATAATGGGTTGGATGTTTGAAGTTTCCCTACTGTTTTTCTTGTGAAGGTGAATGCCTCAGGGTAGCAGAGCAGCAGCAACAGAAAAGACACACAGTAGCTGCATGCAGTTAATAAATTTTCAACAACTCATTAAAAAATTACTGCATTTCTTTTGCAGGAAAGTGTTCATGACGGACTTACACTACACCCATTACGAATATGATGAGAATTGCATCTTATTTATGTTCTGGTATGTCATTGCTAGTTTGATAAATGCAACAACTCATATTCGAAGAGCAGTGCCTATTGCACTATGGCATCTTTTCCTTTTGTTCTCAAGAACCTAATTTTCAGCAGATTGAGTTATTCTTTCTCATCTTGTTTTTATGGTTTATTCATTAAGTTAAAAGAGTTGAGACCTAATAATTTGAAGCATTTTTCTTTGACTTCAACAACATACTTCTGCAAAACATATTAATTCCCCTTCTTTATACTTTAGAAAATAGCACATTTTCTTCTGGAAGATAACAAAATATGATATTACCATAAATTATGGTCAGTTGCTAATGAGAAAATGAAGATGAAGATAGGATTTTTTTTGTTTAATGCATCTATTTTTCTGACTTGACTTGTATTTCACTGGAATTACTCAGAAGCACACGGGTCACAGCTACACTGTGAAGTCCTCCACTTCAAAGGGACTATTAACCAGAGTGTTTATCAATAAGAAGGTCACAATTTAGTGTTTCCAATAAATGTTTGAACATACATGCAGGTTGGGATTTACAGCAAATTCAAATCAGTATTCTGCATTACCTACAGAGGGTGGAAGAGAACAAGTTATTAAATTTCGGTCCTACATTTGAATTAGTCTGGCACTCCACAGGACATATTCTGATATTGACTTAAGACATGCATATAAATTTAGAAAAATTTGCACAGTTTATAGTTTCAAGAAAAATAAAAGGTGAACAACACTTGGTTTGCTCTCTTCTGACTTCTCACATTTTTTCCAGCAATTTGATTCTTAATGATCTGCCTTTTAACAAAATGATGGAAGTCACTCCGGAATAGAAGTGGCATCTGAATTTTTGATATTTCACCAGCTTCAACATCTTTATGTGTAGCTTAGCCTACAGGGTCCTCACTGTGTGAGGATGGGCCAGACCATGGCTGAGACTGAGCTGTGCCCTAACAGGTCACTGGCCAGCACACATGTTTCTAAGCTAGCTTTTGTCCTGAAAAAGACACCAAAACCTTGAAAAATGCCATGAGCTCTTCACCACAACTAGGACACCAACCTCCTTTCTCCTCCTTTCATTTGTACAAAGTTGATGAAATAGCCTGGCGGTACCAATAACGTACATCTTATCTGTGCCAAGGAAGACAAACCAGGCCTTCTCTGCCCAGAACAGTGGTTTCTCCTCAATAGCAAGCCCTGCATGAAAGACAGGACTCTGCAGCATTTCTGCTCTCAGTGCCAGCTTACTGGATTTTGAAGCATGAAAATTCCTATTCAAGAAATTCTCTGTGAGTGGGGAACAAACAATTTTGGATCAGATCTTTCACAGCTGTGTTGAGCCCTCATGATGATACATATACCCCTCTAACATCCCCCACACTTCATGGCCTGATCCATTTCTTTATGAAAAGAAGGGACTTGCAGGGTATTGTAAATTGCTCTGCGTGCTGTATTGCAGTAACATTGTAATACTCTCTGTTGGATCATGAGCATCTAGCATTGGCCATCACTTTCTTAGAAGTTCAACTTGGCTCCAGAGACCTGGAACTCTATCTTGGGGAAGATAAACCAGCCTATGTGCCCAATGATGGTCCCCAGTACAGGCATGTTCCTCTAGAAGCTGGGATCCTGACCCGCAGGACTTGGTATATACAGCTTTTGAAGTTCCTACACATTCTTCAAACTATAAACCACTTTTTTAATGCAGAGATTTGTAATGTATTACAGTCTTCTCTCATAATTAAGACTTCTGCTGTTAACCCTGTACTAAAAGCATTTAAATCATCCTAAATTCCCTCTGGGGAATCAACTGCAATTCAGTACTACACATTATCTGTGAACTGAGAAACAAGAGTACAAAGCTAGTGCCTCAGCTTGCTTGTATAGCCTGCCCTGTGAAAGGACAAACATTTGGCAAATTATGTGCAAACATAATAAAATCAACATGGATGGGCTGCTGTAAAAGATGTCAGATTCCAGATCTTTATTTTAGATATACTTTAGAGGAGACCACCACCATTTTGTCTATGCTACCTGAGCAGAACATTTCTAAACTGATAATCCCCTCTGTTGGTTTTTTTTTATTTTTGGTACACTGAAAGAACTCCATCACAAAAACATCAGCAAATTGACTCTACTCCAACCCCAGAGGAAAGTAAACAGTAACTCTCGGAACCTCAACAAATCTAAATTGCACTTGAATAAGGCCTTAAAGAAAATGTTCTCCCATATCAGATAAGGAACAAGTAAATTCCACATTAGACATTAATTATTTGCTATAAATGTTCTCTTACCTCTATTGTAATCTAGTCTGTGTAAGGGCTGAGTAAATGGGATGCGCCTGGATGAAAGGCACAGAGTGCTGCTGGAGTTGGAGCACAGACCCAGAGCAGAACCTTCTCTCCTTTTAGTCACAAGACTTCCATGGAAGGGAGTAACAAGGGCAATTATTATTTTATAGAGTTTTTAAAAGTGCTGAGCGTGAAAAATGAGGCAGACATCTATGCCTGAAACAGCTCACAATTGAAATAGCTAGCAAAAATACAGTTATCAGATTACGGCTAGAGGACATGATACATCAAAAACTAAAGTGTTTGAGCCAAGAAGATTAGCATGCACTCTATTAGTTCCACTATTTTGTATTCATCCATCATCTGGGATCTTCAGTTTCAGAGAGATTAGAGCTTCATACAGGCAGCATTAGAAACAGAGGTTGCTGGGAGAACAGCTGGTCAGAAATTTTCCAGTGAAACAAAATTTCATTCGAAACATCACCAGCTTCGTAACCTTTGATGAATGCAAATAGGGTTTGAAGGAAACCCTGCCCAGACTCTAAGCAGACAGAACAGCCGGATACCTTGAAGTCTTGAAAACACTGGTTGGAGTGAGGGCTCTGAGAATAACTAGGCTTTGTGCTATGAAAACAGGATGCAGAGCTTTGAATTCACAGGGTCCATGCCCCTAAGAGGGTCCGTATGAAATGGTGGTCCAGATGGCACCTACCCCGAGAATACACTCACAGCTGCTAGGGATCTTATCTATTCAATTTCCAAAAAGGAATTTCCTGTCAACTAGTGTCTCACCCTGCAGTTAGGAGTTGTTTACCCAGGCAATTAAAAATTCCCATCTCTGCAGGGATGTTAGGACCCGGCTATAGGGTCAATCTTGCAGACAGTGCTTCCTGAGAGAATGACTTCTGTGATAAAACGTTGGCACCTATCCAATTGAAGCAAAACTTATACCAGCAGTTGCTTTTATTTGTGCAATGTCTATCATTTCAGCTTCAAAAATTAAGGAATATAAAGAAATTATAATGTAGTAGGGGCAATGCCAACTCATTTCATGTTTAACTAAACAGCTATCAATTTGCAAGAAATCTCAGGCAGTATTGACCTGGATCAGATTCAAGTAAGTGACCTAGAAATAAACAGCTATGTATCTCATTACTGCTCACCTCATCCATCTTGTCCTGTGGCACTTCCTGGTTGAGCTTGAGCCAACAAAAGAAATTATATTTCCCTTGCTCCTAAAGACCATCACAGTTTTTCGCTCAATGACCAAAAAAAAGAGTCCAGATTTCACCATTATCTGCCAAAGGACATGCTTTTTAATCATGCATCCAATCCTAAAAAAAAAAAAATCATGATCTACAAAGGACATATTTTCTCTGTACTCTGCTGTTACAGAATTAATTATATTTTGCTATAAAGAGAAAAACTTTCAGAAAGCTCCTGTTCAGTTCAGGAGTCATAGTGCTTCACATTATAGCTTACTGCAGTATAAACTGTAATGGATCAATAGATTTGGCATGCCCATTGTTTATAAAACTCATTATTATGTTTTAGCTGCTCACATTCATCATGCACGGATAGAAAGAGAAAAATCTAAACTGAAGTCCCAGTCCCTAAGTATGGCTGCTACAAAAGAACCATGTTTAGAAAAAAATGTCTTTGTTGTAACAAATAAAAGAGACAGTACTGGGGTTGGGGTAAGAGATTTAAGATTTAGTCCAGATGTGATCACTACTCATCGCATGAGTGGAGGGATACGCAAGTTATGGCACATCACAGGAGGAGGAAAGGAGAGAAGGGAAAATGTGTGCCAAAGGAGGAGAAAAAGAGGAGGAAAGGCAGGTCAAAGGAGGAAGGAGACAAAGACCTCGACGGAGACACCAGAAATGCTAGAAAGGTGTCTTATTTGTAAGCATAGATTAAAGCTTCATTTTATGTTTACTTTTGATTTTTTTTTTTGCTGAGTCTATAGATTAAATTCTCACTCTGATGCCTTAATTCATCATAAACAGGCATTTGTTCTGTTTACAGGAAAACCTGTCTGGTGCTGTAGAGCAAAGACCACCACCGTGAAACCAGCACACACAGGACTCAGTGGTTCCTCAGAGATGGTAGATTGTACTAATACAGAGGAATTTTCTCAATGAAATAAGTTTACAAGGCTCATGGGCTGGGGGATACCTCTTGCTAGGCTTCAGAAAATAAATACAAATGTACAAGTATTGGCAGTTGCTGACTTCTTGGAATTAAGTCTACTTGCATCAGCCTTTCTTTTGCTGAGTAGACATCAATACCACACCACAGCTGTGGTCACCATCTTTCCCAAGACATCACACACACACACACACACATATATATATATATTTTTGTATAAAGAATAGCCTGGAACACCTTAGCCTGGAACACCTTAGCCTGGAACAAAGACTACTGATAAGGAAGATAAAACAGAGGTCTGTAAAACCACACACGCTATGGGAAAGGTAAATAGTTCCGTGTCTCTTCCAGTACCAAAACTAGAGGCCATTAAGTGAAATTTCAGAAAGTGTGTCCAAAACAGCCAAAAGGAGGCAGTTCTTCACATAACGTGCTATAAGCCGTGAGCTTCTCACCCTAGGAAACTGTGAATGCTAAAATTTTACATGAGTTCAGAAAGTGACTGAACACATGTAAAAAAAAACTTCTAAGACAATGCTTCTGAATCAACCGATGATACCCACCCAGCCTCCAGCGAGCACTTGTCCTGTTCTCATAGTCTTGTTATTTACCACTTTCAGCATGACAACACAGAGCTAGACAGACATTTTGTCAGAGTCATTACAGTGACTCTCAGTCTTTAACTAGAAAAACAAAGGTTTTAATTACTGTTCCCTGTCACAGGGAACTGTCACTGACTCTTCTGTTACACTAGAAAGTTACACTGTAATGCAATTAATGATTTGCTACTTCCAAAAGAAAGCTTTAATACATTAATAAAGAGGACATTTTCAGGTGTTAAAGAATATTTAAACAAGCAGTTCCACCACTTGATTCAGGTAAATGATTGTGACTTTCTCATATTTTAACTATTTATTACGAATTACAGAACAATGCAGGTTGTAAGGGAACCTCCTTTACTCATTTAATCCGACCTCCTGCTCATGGGTCTAGGAAAAGCAGGTTGCACAAGATGTTTTACAATCACGTTTTGAATAGACCCAAGGATGGAGCATCCCACTCTCATGGTAAAGGAAAAAAAAAAAAGAAATCCTATGTCCCAGGTTGTATCCACTGCCTTTTGTCCTTCGAACACGAACCTCCAAGAGTCTGGCTTTGTATTCGCTGTTGGCAACCCAGAAGATAGATATGTAATACTGAAAAAGAGAAGGCGTCTTCCATAGAACCTGTGTATGGCACCAACCTGAAGTGAAGGTTAAGTTGACCAGTGAATACCCGAGAAAAAACAGTTCCCCTTGAATTGTGACTATGATAGGAAACTTCAGCTGGTCTTCAATTTCCTTTTTTTGAGATCCAGACCTCTTACTGTAATCTGTTTAGAAGGGAACATGTAGTACCTGAAGCCTAGAGTCTTTATTTAAATCTGATTAATTTATAAACAACCCAGATGAAATAGCTATGAAAAGTATTTATAGGAAATTAATCCATACACATTGTATTGCCTGTCAGATAGGAACCTCATCTTGTCTGCAACTGCATGAGTGTCCTGCTTCTTCATTTCACTTAAAAGACAACACTCGAAATAGAGTCATGTAAATTTTTCAGACCTTACACCTGGCAAAGTGTCTTATTTACAGAAATCAATATCATGCACACATTTTCTTATGATTTTTCTCCTTTATAAATAGTTAAAAGGCACCAGAAATTCTCAGTCCCAATGTTATTTATTAATAAATACTTTTTATTAAGAGGAGGAAACATTAAAGCGATGGGTTTCTCAGTGAATCTAGATTACATGCCTCAAAATGCCACCCCTTCTTCCTCTCCGAAAAGAGCTATGATCTTTAAGATATCCTCTGAAGTTCTCTCACCAGTATTGATATGCACCATTGCCAAGAGCTCTTTTCTGACTTGGCTCAGAAGCCAAATCATAAACACATTTCATTGATTCTCCTTGGTATCGCTGAACGCCTGCTTCCTTGCTTTATGCCCCTTGATTTTTTCAGTCGTCTTAGTGCAGAATCACACATTATGAGCATCCATCTCCCTCGGACACTTGGAGATCTTGGTGAGAATGCTCTGTTTATTTATCTTCAGTTTTGTATTTCTTTGATTCATCTTGTTTGTGGAAGCAGATTTTCTTTTGGGTGACACAGCATCCCCATGAACTCAGATATTTTCAGATCAACATGACGAAGTGTTATATATTGCTTGCTTCTTCATATTTCAGTTTTGCTCCCATACAAGGTAGAAGTGCAAAAGAGCATTTTCCTTCCTTTCCAAATATGTGAGATTTTTCTGGAATTGATTTTTAAAGAGTTATTTATGGTTGTGATTACAGCTGCAACTCAAGGACAGGCTAGACTGCTCTTTCTCTAAGGCTCAAAAAAAATCTTGGATCTTGGAAACAAACCTGTTAACGCACTTCCTTTCACCTTGTTCCCATAAACTTTTGCTAGTGACAGAATAAAAACAGCTTTTGCAGCTCAGTTTGATTTCTTTTGTTTATCATTTCTCCTTCTCCCAAAATTGCGTTCAATGTGCAGTTTCTATGCGTATCCTGACAAATAAAGCATAAAGTGAAGTGGTGTGAATGACAGCCAATATTCTGGGCTGCTGAGGGTAACGGAGCACAAGGACTAAGCTGCAGTTGTTTAAGTTTCCACTTCTCACATGGAGAGAGATGCGTAACTGTAAGTCACCAAGCACAAGCTTTACAGTAAGCAGACAAGCTTAGGCATGTACTAATATTTCCTGGGAAGAGAAGCAAAACCACCTGTAAGGGTCAGAGGAACATTTTGCACATCCGCAGAGAAAAAGGGCACATGGCTTTCCAGTAGTTTGGAAACATGCACAGCCCCTTTCAACAGGGTAAACAGGTTTATGGAAGGTTTACTGCTGTTGACTTGGATCCGGAAATATTTGTAAGCCTTTGTGTTTCCAACATCCACACTCAAAGCCAACAGAAAGTGACAGAATTCACGAGACCACTATACACCAGACAGTCATATAGAAAAGTGATCAGCTGTGGGACTAACGAGGCCTTTTATTCAGCAGAGCCTCAGGCTCAACTTTTGAAATTGCCACTGCCCTGCTGTAATGGGAGAGAAAAATCTCTGCCAACACTACCAAACCTCAGCTGCTCGATTGCCTACGACACAAGCATATTGAAAGCCCCAGAAGACAGGGCTTCCACTGACTGCCCAACTGCATGATGATTTACAGCATAGTCTATAAAAGGGAAACATAGAGCAGGCAGGGTGCATAACATCACAGGCACAAACAAACAGCTTTCAACTCCTACATGAGAATATAGACAGGGCCTGTGGGTCAGAGCAGACCAGAACAAGTTGTCTCTTCAAACACCTGTCATTAGATGATGAGAAGTTGAATACCAAAATGCGTCAGGATTTACTTTCTATTAAAAATTAGGATTTTTAAACTGAATGAAG